>JASDQU010191466.1:17077-32430 GCA_032191745.1 Picea mariana
AAGCTTTCATAATTGATCTTATGACATTAAAATAAAATCAATTGAAATTATGGTTACTATCTTATGTGTCTTAAGCCTTGTCATAACTTCTTTGATCCTTTCTTTGACCTCAGGAGTTTGATCTAGAATATCTAACAAGTGAGCTAGTTCCTTGTTTGCTTTATTGACATTTTTCTAATTAAAACCATAGGGTCGGGGGATTCATACAAATCCCTTTCCCCGAGCTAATCATCATCAATATCATGTCCCGTCGACTACATATTTGAAAAAATAAATGATAATTCAGTTATGTAAACAAATAAAATAACTGATCGCCACATAAATAAAATGCACATTAAATGCAATTCGAAAATTGTTGTTCGTTTACCTATTCTGAGGGTGTTTTTGATTTACCATGATCATCCTGCCACATTACAATAAAATTAGAACTGTGATCATTATCATGAGAAATAAATTCAAATGTATGAGAAATCCTCCCTCTTTATTGACGTCCAAGGAAGAATGTTATTTTTGATAACAAAAATAGGACAAAGTGAGTAAACATACCAAAGCTCTCTGAATGTATTAACAATGTAAAGAACATAATGAAAATCATAAAATATGAGAGTCATTTCTTACAGGTTGGGTAGATTAGTATACGTACCACCCCCATAATAGCAACATTTGTATCTATTCGATTCAAATTGTAATCAATCAATAACTCTTCCCCTGCACTATTTATTTTATTACACATACAAATACACGGTTTCCTTCACGCCCCTCAAATACGCAATTGGGTCGCTTATTTGTGGTCGCAGGTCGTGTACTGTTTATAAACCCTGCAATATTCCCTATTTATTTTGGTCTTCCGTCAATATAGATAGTTGCTCCTTTATTTTGATCATTGTCTTTTAGTTGTATATAATTTGTAGCCAAGCCATATCTTCGCATAATTTTTGTATATTGGACTATTCTTATCCAATATTTGTAGATATAATAGGGTCTGACGTACTCCATCAATTCAATTAATCCATCGTAACAAACCTTTATGCCATCCATGGAAAATATCCCCAAACCATGTAATGACGATGGAGAAATCTAGTATATCCTTTCGTTTACACAAAAATCAGTGTTTATTTCAGGAAGATTTTTGGGTACCCATCATTTCACTATAGGTTTGTACCTCAAGGGCACCTCGATGTCATTTGTGCTCTCATGATCATAAGAACATGATCCCCCTTTCACAAGAAAAAATTCCATGCGTCTATGGAATTTTCTTCTGATCTTCTCACCTCTTGTTGATCTGCACCTGATAGACCTACTAGATGTCTCACTTTCCTATATTCTACCTGAACTTGCCTCACTCAATGAAGATATATCTGACAAATACTTGTTTTCTTGTACGTTATATAACACCATTAATGACATAAATCGTTAGTCAATCAAGATGTAACAATAGTTCATTACTAGTATCTTGTTGGTATCACAGTACACTCATAATGATTACCATAGTGTTACTCTTTCACAATTGTATTATGCTCTATTACTATTGGTATACTATCTGGGAATTATAGGGACATGTTTGGAGTCAAATGAAACATGCCAACAAGTGGCGCTAATAGGACACGATGCTAGTTGGAATACCCCAGAACTGATGCGATTAGACACAGACTCAATCCTAAGGGGTCATAATCAATGTAATGACAAGGAGACAATCCTCAATTAAATTTGAGAGAATTATTAAGACACACACCCACCATAATTTGGTTGATAAAAATGTCTATTATCATTCTAAAGATGTGAGACCCATTGTATGAATGTTTCAAGTCACTGGAGACTCACTGCTCTGCATGGCACGTGCCATATCATGCAATAGAGGAACAACATCCTAGGCGAAAAAATGGGGCATCCTTCAAAGAACCATATCAGGGGCATCGCGATAAAAAAATAAATATGAAATCAATTAAAGCCAATGCTTATAATATATACTAGTCCTTAAATCATGCAACGTACATTGTTACTTAAGATTTAAGCCACATGAACAATTCACATCAGTATCCCTTTCAAATTTCACACTAGCTCAGGATTGTATGTAAGTTGGAAAGTTTGAATATGGGAGGACCTTCATCTAGCACGAAGTGTGCCAACCAAAACCATCAAAGAAAGGACCCAAGAAGAGGAATATGTCTCGGGGGAAGAAGTGAAAGAAAATACCCAAGTAGACGAATATGTCTCGGGGGAATTAGTGAAAGAAATGATCCCTTGAAGAGTAAGTCTGATAGTGATATGGATCGGGGTTACTTCATAGATTATGGTGTCATTGAGTCCATTTCTATGAGATCCTTTGTGGAGGGTGCACGTTCTTTGAGTTACCACTTTCTAAGTGCTATGTTTTTCCAAACCCCTTAATTTGAATTTTTATTTGTCCTCTTATCACATTTGCAAGTCCCCTTCATAAGGTTTCAAGATATAACATCATTGCTTTGGGACTAAGGTGAATGCGGAAAGGGTAGAGCTCAAGTTTAGATTGGCTTTTAGATTCCTTTGCTATTCTTTCTTTCTTTCTTTAGCATTATTTTTTTTGTATGTTTCATTTTCTAAGTAGCCACAATCAACCTTTGGGCCTTCAACTCCTCTTCTCATGAGAAAATGGACCATGACCCATTACTGAAGCTTAGTAAACTATTACAGGGTCTAGGATGGAAATTCTTAAGTATGGTGGGAAAAATAAATGTTACCGTTGTGAGGGCCCACCAATGGTACCCCTTTTCTCTGGGTGGTGACAACACGGGACTAAGGCACACATGTTGGCGACCAAGGTGAAACAGGGAAACACACATAACTTCTTGAGCTAGTGATCCATTATTCACAACTTCAACCAACGATCGTCATCCACATGCCTATTATATTAAGCACAACACTTTGCATGAAATAATGACTAACATACCTCATGGTGACACTTGCTTACCATGTCCCATACACTGAGTTGATAGGATGTGATGAGCTTAGATGATCTAAAGTATAAGAGGCATTCTGAGGGGGGATATTGGGCTGATATTTGGGGACATGTTGATCATCATCATGGTTGGGATCACTATCTTTGTTGCAGACCATGAGACATGGTATCCTCTAATTACCCCTAGGCATGGGGGGGTAATAGGAACAAAGGTCTCATTATATTCGATGCCTTCTTGTTGAGAAAATCCTTTTGCAACCAAGCAAGATTTATGACACTCAACAACACCTTCAGAGGTAAATTTGGTCTTATAGACCCATGGACATTTTACAATGTCCTTCCCTTGAGGATGAGTCACAAAATAACAATTATGATTCTTCAAAAGATGATTCTTCTCATCTTGCATAGCTTGTTCCCATTCATGTTGTCCTTGTGCATTTGAGTAAGAGATAGGATCACAAGCCTCAAGAACATGCGTAGAGCCATCAAAGCACCAATATCCCATTTCTTGTGACTATGAGTTTGTCAACCTGAAGAGACATCACCAACATCAAGTCTAACAACTTCAATCATTTTAGCGGTCCATCTAGAGAGGCAGGAAAAAGGTGAACTAATATCCTCTGTAGAAGGTTGATCAGAATAAGGAACAGTTTCAATCGAAGGATACATAGGCCTAGTCCAAACAATGATTGGATATCTATTCAACTCGAGAACAGAGGTCGACGACCCTGTAAAAACAAGAACAAACTTCGACTGCCTGATTGAAACACTAAAAAAAGGAATAGGTGAACCATTGTTGAAAACAACATCAAATGAATCATCCTATAATAAACTAGAGGAAGCATTCAACAACTTAATGCCTGAAGACTTCTCATCAAAAAACACATTTCTTTTGATAATGATCTGTTGTTTGACATAGTCAAACAGTCCATAGGTTGTGGATCCTTCAGAGTATCCCATCATCATGCAAACATGAATATTTGCATCCAATTTCTTCTTGAAATAATTTGAAATATGATCCCAAGCAACATATCCATAGACTCTAAGGTGATTGACCGATGGATTTTTTCCACACCATCTCTCGAATAGATTCATAGAATTGACAGCTCTAGTCAGAATACGATTCAAGAGATATTTGGAATAGTAATCATATTCAGTGAAAAAACAAGTCGATAGATATTTGGCCTACAAAAAACAATGAGCCATTTGGACCAATGCTTGGCTCTTTCGTTTTGCTACACCATTCTGTTGAGGAGTATGAGGGACAGACCTCTTCCAAGAAATACCAAATCGAGCAAGGTATTCTTCAAATTTTCAATTCACATACTCACTACCATAATCATATCTCAAACACTTGATAGGTTGACTACATTTCTTCTCAGTCAATGCCCTAAATTCCTTGAATTTTTTGAAGACATGACTCTTTTTTTTCAAGAAATAGACCCAAGTAAATATAGAGAGATAATCGATAAAGGTCAAAAAATAATTTTCACCTGCTAAGGAGGTCTGATTGATGCAATATAGATCTCTGTGAATATGCTCCTGGTGGATTTTGTGCTCGCCATGCTTTTCCAGAGTTGAATGGGATATGATGATGTTTTCCCAACACATCCCCTACAAACACCACCAGGTGGAAGAAGTTTGTGAAGAAAAACAACCATATTCAGTGTGGCCATCGAATTCAGACTTAAAAAATTTAGGTGTCCAAGTTGTTCGTGCCAAATTATGCTTCGTTCATCAGTGTGAGCAACAAGCACAATCAGTCTAGATTCAATTCAAGGGAGGTCACAAAACTTGTACAGTCCATCCTTCGAGTTTAGAAAACCTTCAACAAAAATCAACTTGTCATTCTTAAAATACTTATCGAAGAACCGATCTAGCCAGAACTCAACAATATTACTTGTCTCTGTTAGTTTGAGAAACCAACAAAAAATTTGAACTTAGGTTTGGCACATGATATATGTCGACAATTTTACCATATCGATAGAGAATATTACCATGGCCAACAATGTCAAGAAAAAAATAATCAACAACATAGATCTTTCGCTCGACAAATTTATCTAGGTACGGGAACAGAGAGGCATCTTTGGCCATATGATGAGAACGACTAGAATCAACTACCCACACATGCTGTGAGGTATGAGTAAGTAACGCTTGAGAAGTTTCGACTTGGAAGGTAAAATTGTCATTCGATTGATTGAAAACTAACACATCGCCTTCGATCTTCTTAACCTTCACCTCTAAGTCATCCCTTTTCTTCCAACAGGTTTTCTCCACATGTCTAGACTTTCCACAATATAGACATGTTTCCTTCTTTCAATTCCTCTGAATGGATGTTGACTCATCAGTATTCAATGTAGTTTTTTGGTCGAGACATTCTTGTCTGTGTACAGGAGCATCATAACGTCCTCTTTCCTTCTAATTCATCTTTCCTTTTCCCTTGAGCAATTGAGCTTGATGTTTACCACCGATCTTCCCTTCATCAAGCAACCTATGTTGCTCATTAATTAGTAAGCCTGGGGGACCCTATATGGACTGGATATTATAGCTTAGTGAGTGATAGAGGGACCCAAAATATGTCGTGGCTATAGGTTGAGTATTCACTATAGGACGAACATGTGTGATGATAGGAACCTCCGACACTACAACCATAGTGGTTGAAGGTGTTGAAGGAGTACCGTTGACTATAGTGGGTATGGGATTTACAGGACTCCTAGTATCTTTATGACTCGATTCAGTACTCATCCTTGTATGATCACAAGTATGGTAAGTGGAGGTGTATGTACCACGTATGATAACTTTACACCTTTTAGAAGGAAAAGACTCAAAATTTGGTGGTAACTATAACAAGTGGAGAGACCTGTGGGGAAGCTGGTCTATCTCCACAATGACTCAAGATTCGTGATATAAAAAAAAACAAATCCTAAGGCCAAATAGTAATCAAAGAGCACACCAAAGTAAAATAAACAAAAGGCTAATATGCACACAAACAGGATAAAGTGTCTGAAAGGGGCCTCCGTCTCTAAAGTAGGTATGCCTCGCCCTAGAGGGGCCTGAGACTCCTTTGCTAAAGATTGGAGGTAACAAAATCAGTAATAAGGGCCCTCATGGGCTTAACAACCAGTCAGTCATATCCCCCCTTAGAGGTAACCCTCCATAAAGGTTGTGTGTTGTCCAACCCTTATCTGACCCAGGGTACTTGCAGAATAACCCCCGCAAGTAACCTATGTGGTACCTAAGTCAAGAAACTAAGCAACCACGATATAACCGATGCACATGTGAACAGTCGTAAGTCAGATCCACCATATGGGTAGGGTAACAAATCTTGAAACCTCGATAGCATCGCCTTTCAAAAAGGTAAAGGTACTAGCAAGATCCCCATATACAAATAGATCCCCAGAAATATATCTGACGCTAAGAAGGTATCAGAGAGATATCCCTTCAACCAACCTCACGCGACCTCATGCTTAACTCCGGTGTAAGTGAAGCCTCTTGATATTACCAATTATACAAGGATTTATCCACTCCCTTAGTCAGACACATATGTTGATTTAATAGCCTTGGAGAAGTTTACTCACAAAATCCTATTCCAAGGCTCTAAATCCTAAGCTAGTTTGTGCACCCTAGAAAATAAAATCATTACTAATCAATTTTAAATTATAAGTGTTACTTTTAGTGGCCTTGCTTACTAAAAAATTTATGGTTGTGAAACTAATGATTTTATGACTCAACAGGTAAAATAAATGAATATGAACACTATGCAAAGTCCTAACTTCAATTCCCAATAAATGATATGCTTTTCAAAATGAAATTTTCAATTTATTTCTGCAATTCTAAATAAGATGCAATCTTTCTTTACATGTACTAAGATCAATGATAAAGACCATACATTCATGTTAGAATTTATCCCTTGGTGAACCATACATTCATGTTAGAATTTATCCATTGGTGAACCATAAACCTACACTGACGGATCCATAATATCTAGGGGACATAATCAAAAGATTATACATACTTAAATGGTGATTTTTCAATTTAGCAATCAAACATGCAACAAAAAAATTGAGGTGGTGCTCAACATCATTCCTCATACATGGCGAATAAAAATGTTGTTGTAAAGTTGCAACTATATTTGATGTGATAAAATGCCCAACCAACTTCAAGAAATGAGATTACCAAATCAACAAATCCCTAGGTTCACTTGCAAGTGAGCACATCCTATCAATTCAATACAAAAGATCTTTATTCATATGAAAATCAACCAAATTAATAATAAGTCTTGTGTAGGTAGTGTGGCATCCTTATTGAATGGTTGCATAAACTTTCACAAAATTTATGTGTGTATTGTAGAACTCTTTCTAGTGTTCTATATCATACCTTTTTGTGTTAAGAACCACTGCGAATGATATTGGTGGTCGACTTGAATAGTAGTCTACATTTTTATCTTTTCAATGTAAATGTTTTATAACCAGTTGGAATTGTTATAAGAAATTCTATTTCATATGTGGTGTGTTCTCAATTTTTCTCTATGTCTATAGTGGCTTATGGTTAGATTGAATAACAATTTTTTTTCTCTACACATAGTGTCTCCACTAGTGAACTACTTAAGCAATGGAACACACCTCTCTATCATAACTTCAAAATTTGTGGATTGTGTCATTGAATGTCTCTAAGTAAAACACAATGGAATGACATTGTTGTGTCAGAAAATACCTATCCCATAGTCATATGCATCATATTCTATATCAAAATGATGAAAATCATATAATAGTGTAAACATAGGTGTAGTGCATAGCTTCAACATCTTCACTTCTTCAAAAACATGTTGTTGCACCTTGGTCTAGATGATGAAGCCTTGTTTCCTCAAATTCCCTCTTAAGATTAACACCATAGGGTTGAACCAATGAAGGAAAGAGAGGTGAGAGGAAAAAACTATTATGAGGGAGGGTGAAATTTGGAAATTCTAGCCTACAACTGGTGAGGGAATTAGAGGTGGAATTATCATGAGGTGACATGAATGAAGACATGAAGTGATGATGTTAAAAGGAACCATCAAAGGCATTGATGATGGTGAGGTGATATTATCAATATTTTGAAAATGAACCATTGAAGGAACTAATATTAATTGTAAGGTGACATTAGTGAGGGCATGTGCCATTGATTCTAGCTGAAAGGCACCGTTGAAGGCATGAGGTGAATATGATAGCATGGGGATGGAAAATGAACCATCATTTTCTTATGGATACGATGAACCATACATTCATGTTGGAATTTATCCATTGGTGAACCATAAACCTACACTGACAGATCCATAATATCTAGAGGACATAATCAAAAGATTATACATACCTAAATGGTGATTTTTCAATTTAGCAATCGAACATGCAAAAAAACAATTGAGGTGGTGCTCAACATCATGCCTCATACATGGAGAATAAAAATGTTGTTGTAAAGTTGCAACTATATTTGATGTGACAAAATGCCCAACCAACTTCAAGAAATGAGATTACCAAATCAGAAAATCCCTAGGTTCACTTGCAAGTGAGCACATCCTATCAAGTCAATACAAAATATCTTTATTCATATGAAAATCAACTGAATTAATAATAAGTCTTGTGTAGGTAGTGTGTCATCCTTATTGAATGGTTTCATAAACTTTCACAAAATTTATGTGTGTATTGTAGAAATCTTTCTGGTGTTCTATATCACACCTTTTTGTGTTAAGAACCACTACGAATCTATGTTAAGTTGGGTGACAATGACCTGCGAAATTCAAGAAATGAGATTACCAAATCAACAAATCCCTAGGTTCACTTGCAAGTGAGCACATCCTATCAAGTCAATACAAAAGATATTTATTCATATGAAAATCAACTGAATTAATAATAAGTCTTGTGTAGGTAGTGTGGCATCCTTATTGAATGGTTGCATAAACTTTCACAAAATTTATGTGTGTATTGTATAACTCTTGCTAGTGTTCTATATCACACCTTTTTGTGTTAAGAACCATGTGAATCTATGTTAAGTTGGGTGACAATGACCTGCAAAATTCCCTCTTAAGATTTGGTTAAGTTGTCTGGTTAAGTTTCCTCAAAGAATCTATAAAAATTAACCAATCCCCCCCAAAATTAAGTTTTGTGATATTATTTAGCTCACAACTCATAAATTTGTGCATTCTTATTTAGGAAATGTAGTGGGTATGTGTGGACTTTTTTAGACCTTGGTCTTCATAAATGCCAATGATTTAGTCTTCCATAAATTCCAATGACTTAGTCTTCCATAACTTATGGCATTGTGTTCCTTAGTAAGATCAATATAAAGTTAGAATATCATCAAAATCTTGTTGCATAAGTTGCATAGTTACATAAAGTTGCATGGTTTCATAAGTTGCATAAGTTTAAGTTGCATAATTGCATAAGTTGCATAAGTAAGCTCAATATCAAGTTGTTCCTTGCATAGTTGCATAGAGAACTTCATAAAATCACCATCAAATAGAAGTTCCCTATTCCATTCATTGATGAGATATTAGATGAAATGGCGTTGTGTTCCTTAGTAATCTCAATATCAAGTTAGAATATTATCAAAGTCTTGTTGCATAAGTTGCATAGTTTCATAAGTTGCATAGTTGCATAAAATTGCATAGTTGCATATGTTGCATAAGTTGCATATTTGCATAATTTGCATAAGTAAGATCAATATCAAGTTGCTCAAGTTGCATAGTTGCATAATTTCATATTCTAGGGACCTATTTTTTTCTAGGTTGTCCTCTCCCATTTAGTGATTTAAATGGATATGACAATGGATTAGGTGCCTTGGGTGATTGTAGGATTGTAAATCCTTGTAGGTTGATGAGGGGGACACAATCCCCATTTTCTCTCATGCAATGTTGGTGAAGGGCATCCTTGAACTTCAACCTTCTTGAACCATATGTTAGTGGAGCCTTAGGCGTGCATGCAATCATCAAAATCATATCTAAAATAGGACACAACACCCACTCAATCATCCAAATCATTTCATAATAAATAAATTACACAAAACCCAACAAAATTACATTAATCATGGTTAAAAGAGTTGTCATAGAGTACAAAGATGATCAAAATATCTTAAAAATTGCCTCATGATACTACAATTGGGAGGCCCATCATCACCTCCCAACTTAATTTTTTTCACACCCTTGTGAAAACAAAAATGATGATGTAGCTACTACTACTTCATCTCTTACTATTTAACTACTTCTAATCTCTACAATCCTTCTTCAAATCATATGCCACAAATTTGCTAGTGTCACCCTTGCCATGGTACCTAGGATCTTTCTACACCTTTTTCCAGTCTTCCCTTTCCTTATCTTCATCCAAGAATACTATTTTTGTAGGGTAAAAAAGTAGAGGGGGGTTGAACCTAAGCTATATATAATTGATATTGACCCTCCACAATGAATTCTTTCACAATTGGTCACTAAACATGGAGGCTTGCAAGTTACTAGGGAAATGAGGATCAACCCTCTTGAGGTCATGTGAGAATGAATTCCACCTTCTTTAGTGGGAATATGGAGCATATTATGTTTGATCCAAGAAAGGAACATTGGATGGTTGTTAAAATAATATTATCGTATGTATAAGAAACCAAATTCTATGTCTTAGTCATCAAGATCAATGTAATGATAGTTTTGACTTGCATGGGTTTGTTGATGAAGATTGGGTTGGATATGTGGACAAGAAAATGTCCAAAAGTGAAAATGTATTTTATTTGTTCCAATGAGTAGTGAGGTTGATGAGTAAGACACAACCCATCATTTCCTCTTCTATTTCAAAGGAACGATATGTTGTTGCAACAAAATTTATCAAAGACACATTTTGGTTATTGAGATTATGAAACAATATTGCTATCAAACAGGCTAGTTTAGAAATCAAATGTGATAGACAAAGCACCATTGTAATGACTAAGAAGCCAAATTATAGTTCTAAGCATAAGAATATTTATGTGGAGTACCACATTGTGAGGGAAATAGAGGAAGTAGGTGTAACGAAATTGATAAAGTGTAGATCAAATGTAATGCAACATAAGAACTACCAATGAAATCAATGGAGTGAAGTTTGTCTTGTGTAGATACATGCTTGGAATTTACACTTGTTCAATGTGATCTTCTCAATAAATTTAGAGAATAATCTACATGAAAATGTTTACCTTATTCTAAGGAATTATAATCGCAACCATATTCCACTTGAAGGATATTGTCTAAGGCATTATAATAGCAAAATGTGACAGAAACAATGCCATCCATGAACCATTTTCTTCTTGTAATTTTTTATATGATTGGGAACAAGAGAATGGAGATCAAAGAGATGTTGATATTTAACATATAGGTTATGATATTCATGATTAATTTGTTGGGTTTATTATTCATATAGATGAGGGGTATGTTCCCCACAAGCCATTAGATCCAATGTTTTTTCATTGGAGATCAGTGCAACTTTGTTTTGCAGGAGGATCGAGCTTCATATAGAGGATTTTTTATGAGGCAAAACACTCTCTTAGAAGCTACGTTGAGCTTCTTAGAAGCTACGGTGAACATTCACGAGGAGGATTCTATGGTGAGATACATGCACTATCCATGCTATGAAGCAAGGTGAGCTATGAGCCATGTCCATGCTTCAATTCTGGTCCATGCTCTGGAAGACTTAGTCAATAGAAGCAACTAGGTTGGAATGTATATATAAGGAAATGGGTAAGAAAGGATGGGAAACATAGGGTTTCTAGCCTATAATTTGTTTGGAAACCCTGGTAAACAACAAAGCAAACAACTCATAACCATTAACTAATTAGTAAAAATCTCAGAGCTTGGAGACCCATTACCAATTTCTGCATCATGATGTCAACCCTTGAATATATCCACTCCATGGGTTTGGCTCCTCTGCCTTTGTCGATGTCCAAACCAAAGCTGCACTGTTGTTGTCCAAATGGGAGCTTCTCTCATGTGCCTAGTCCAAGAATGGGTGGGGTTTTTCTTTGCTAGATGAACTCCTAGTATTGGAATGGCAGGGTTTCACTTTGCTATATGGGCGCGAGAACACCCTTTGTTGCTCTAGTGCTTGCTATCGTGAATGGGCGGGGGAAATTATTTTGTTTGAAATTTGTTTTTTTTTGGTTTTATTTTTTTTAATGTTCTTAAATTTTAATATAATTTTTTTTTTAATATAATTAATATATAATTTTTTAATATAATGTTTTTTTAATTTTAATATAATGTTTATATATATATATATATATATATATATATATAATATAGTTCTATGGACCAACTGTTTAGTGTGAAGTAGATGGGTCTCATGTATTCAACACATGGGCATCGTTACAAGGTCATAGGCATCATGGATGGGTCTTGGGTCGTTAATCATAGTTAAATGGGGAAAACAAGATCCTTCAGCCCTAAGCCTTAATTACAAATCTCAAGCACCGAGGATGAGACCTCAAACCGCCACATATGACCTTTATAGGGTATCATTAATGTCCAAATGGGATATGGGATCCATGACTAGGTTATTTATGAACCAATAGTTAGTATTAAGGTCTAACCAATGTCAAGGGAGAGAAATAATGGCCTTATGTCCTAAATGAAGAGTCTTAAGTCAAGCACCAAAAAGAAAAACCATGAAGATTCTCAAGTTATGTCATTGAAATCATCCTTGAACCATGACACAGTACCTTCATAGGGTATCTTTGGCCTACTAGAGGGATATGGGTGGGCCATGATTAAACCACAACAAAGGCCCTAAAAAAGAACATGTCTCAGTTCCACACATGGGATAGTTATTGGGTACATGGTTAGGGTTTTGTAGCACTTGAGTGAGATATGAGGGCCCTAAATGTCACTTCTTAGGCTCAATCATCATGAACAATGATGCAGGAGCATCTCCCACATCAAGCGAGCCAGCGCTGAAGCGAGAGATAGCTGGACAAGCCAACACAAAATTTTGAAAACACCTTGAAGTTGATGCGCAATATTAAATAAAGCCATTAAGAAGAGGCACACTTGTATAATGTAATCAGACCTTGGGAGGTTTGCTCTCGTCCTTAGTAGGTAGAAGGCATTTAAAGTAGTTTAATGCAAGTAGGTAGAATTGAATGTGTAGATTAGACAGTTTTAGAGTGCAAGAGGGGAACAGGATATAGACACCCTCATTGTGTATTGTAACATAGTCAGAAGCAGAGAAGAGCATAGGAGAGCAGAGAGCTGTGTAAGAACACCCATGTACAGATATTTGGATTAATAGAAAGAGTTGATTCAAATTCATGGTTTTGTGTTTGTTCTCTGTATGTTGATGTTGAATGATATGATCATGAATGATTGCATCCTGTTATACATTTGCTTTATGTGCTGTGTATATGATTTCATGCTTGAGTTCGAAGTCTAAAAGGAAGAAGGAATGAGTTTCAATTGTTTCTCTATCTGAACAAGAGTTCCTGCAAGGAGTGTAGTCGAAGTGTCCGCAAGGAGTGCGTTGATAGAGGGTTCAGATAGGGTAGCTTTTGTTCTCATCTCCGCAGAAGTGAAGACAGGCACAGGAGCTGTGAAAGGAGTGTGCAGGCCAAGAAAAAGTCTCAGGGTTGCAAACCCAAGTGAAGAGTTTTGAAGGACTGTTGCTGCAGGCGTTGAAAGGAAAGTTCAGCACTTGGAAGTGTCTGAAGGTTGTCACAAGGAGTGCCCGCAAGAGCCTTTTCTAAGGTTCAAAGTTATAAGAAATCTCAGAAGGGATAAGGCCTTCGAATTTGTTGAGGAACAGTGCAAGGGAAGCTGTGATTGGAAGTTTGTAAGAAAGCATCGCAAGTTTGCATGCAGGTAGACGGGTTCTGCAGAGGGACACTTGATCATTCGCAGAAATCGTCAACAAAGATAGATGGTCGGTATTCTCTGAGGGGGGATTCACGACATCCCATGATCCATTAGATCTAACAGAGGAGCAGGGGAGATACGACAGAGTACTCTCGAAAGGTTCGAAGCTCAGGAGGGGCAGGACCCTAGATCTGAGTCACAAGGACCGTCGGATCTGCTTGTGAATCTCATATCAGGGTTTCGTGGGTTGGAACTCCATAAACATAGCAACAGGAATCACGAAATTGTGAAAGGTGATATCCCGATGGGTACGAGAATAGTGTGGGGTCATAGGAGTTAGTGAGGTGGACAGGTGGCACACCATATCAGAGTTTCGTGGCGAGAAATCCTGAAACAATCGCATCAGGATTCCCGATATTGCGAACTCCGAAATGCCGATGGAGTGAAGGCGTTGAAAAGTCAAACTCGGGCGTGAGTCGGAGTCTCAGCATATTGGGATTCGAGAGTCGGATAACCGAGTTTCTCGACATCGCGAGTGCCGAAATCGCGATAGGGAAAGTCCCGAAAGGGTAAGGGAAAAGGTCAGCATTGACTCTTGTCGGGTTTCGGGGGTTCAAGAGACCGACGATCGACCTTTGGATTCGTGACACCATGAAGTTCAATCACCCGAGTGTGAAGAGGGGATCCGGTGAGGAGTTTGTTGTGGGTGCATATTTCCTGATAGGGAAATAGAAGAGCATTACAGTTCTTCGGGTCGTGGAAGAAGGAAAGATCCTGTGATCGGACGTTCTTGCGAGCGCGTGACTGCGTCAGTTTGGTATTAGAGCATAGAAAGGTTCGTTGCTTTCTGTAGCAGAGAAAGAAGAGAATTCACCATGCTTCCGAGGAGAAGAGACATGCAATCACCTAATCTAAAGGATAGGGAAATGCCACTAAGAAGAGGCAGGCAGATGACAGATCCAGCTATGGAGAGACAAATGTGTGATCTATGAGCTAGACTCGAAGACATGGAGGTAGTGAAAAGATGCACAGTCAGTGTTCGAGATCTGAGTGATTTCGAGAGTGAGATTGAGGCTGAACGTGAAGAGGAAGTTGTAGCTGAAGATGCATCAAACGAGCGTTTGATCAGAGCTATTGCAAGAATGGGTGCAAGAGTGAAGATGTACATTCCATTTTACGAGGGAAACTTGGATGCAGAGGAGCTTCTAGACTGGATTAGAGCTCTAGACACATACTTCGACTATGAAGATGTCGAAGAAGACAAGAAAGTCAAGCATGTTGTCACACGATTGAAAGAACATGCAACATTGTGGTGGGATGAACTACAAGCTGACAGATGCTGCAAAGGCAAGCAGAAGATCAAGAGGTGGAATAGGATGATTGAAAATATGAAGGAAAAATTCATCCCCAGAGACTATCAAATTACTTTGTTAAGGAGAATGCAGAACCTGAGACAGAAGCTGATGATAGTGAAAGAATACACTGAGGAATTCTATAAACTGAACATCAGGGCAGGTCATTGGGAGAGCGATGATGAGAAAGTTTCCATATATATGAATGGCTTGAGATATGATATCCAGGATGAGA
>JASDQU010191469.1:1076-12950 GCA_032191745.1 Picea mariana
CGCACATAAGGAGAGGGAGACTGCATAAATGCTCTTTCACATCGTAGTAAGAGTTATTTAATGCCGGAAGAGGGTGGCGGGCGGTGGCACAAGCCTGTCACATGGCTCCATGCCCCGATGGCTGGTGCCTACCTCCGTTATATGCCAAATGTGTTGCACTAACACCCCATCCAAGGGGTATAAATTTTTCTTTTAAGTTGTTTTTCTATTTTTTATAAAATTTATTTATTATTAAAAATAAATTTATTTTACTCTTTATCGAATTTCACGAACAAATTTTTTAGTATTACAATATTAAGTGATATGACTATAATACCATGGTGTATGCTTTTTTTTTTTAAAGAATTGTGAGATTTAAAAAATAATTTTATTTTATTTTATTTACGAGTGGCCAATTTGGCACGCTCTCACATTGCAGCAGTCGATGCATTCTAAAGAAACTGAGTCACAGGTTACGAGTACTACTACTACAATCGATGTTGCATCATCATGCAATCAACACATCCTCCTCGCGTGGCAACCTGCATTCACAAATGTGTCAATTATGCCATCCTCTTTTGCATGTTGCTTCCATTACATAACATGCACAATTCTACCAATTTTGGGAAGAACTGTATAAAGGAATTCATGATTATGATCTGGTTCGATCTTGTTCTTGTTCAATGCATGCCATAACAGCGGTAGATTGCTCATCCTACAATTCAAGCTTGTACGACCGCCCCTGCAACAATGGCTTCCACAATGTTGCATTACTTGTTACACTTAAGGTACTCTTAGGTTTTACAATAAACTAATTATTAATCATTTTGACAAAACATTCATTTAGCAATGGCATTCGTCACCAAGGAAAATGGGGTTTTCTCTATTTGGGCATGTAGCTCAGAGGTTACAAGGAACGTAGCTAAGAGGGTAGAGGTATGGCATAGCATGTGAAAGGTATGGGAAAGATAACCCACAATTCTTGATTCGATTTCCAAACTTCTCTGTTGGTTAGATATTTTCCAACTACATATTGACACTATTCTTGGGGTGGACAATATATTTTTCCATTTTTGTTGAACACATAAACTGAGAGATCATATTATACATTGATTTCAGTAATGTCTCCGTAAAATGCTAAAAATAATGTCTATTCTCGAGATATAATAATTGATGTTAAAATCTGCTTGGAGCTTACCCGAGTTAAGGCTAAGCTTCTACAACTTCCGTTGCAGTAAAGTCTGGTACTCACGAGGGACAATATGAAGAGAATCCTCCTCGTCCTGTCCTGTTCCAACTCAAAGGTAAGTTGGGAAATAACATGTCAAATTTCTATCGTTGGAATCTAAATTTAATTCGATGTACTGGAACAATACTATCATTCGTACATGTTGAAGAAGCAAGAACAAATCGAGCTTCCGCAATCTCGAGAACCCATAAGGACACAAGTGAGAACACATGACCATAGAATTAGTGTCAATAAGCTATGCTCCATCCTTATCTTTCTCAAAGTATTTTTGTTTTTCCTTTTCGTAAATAGTAGGAGTTGTTAATCCTAGACAATGCAAAGGAGGAGAGGATTAAGGCACATGAACGACTCTCCCTTAACCTTGCCCAAACTATTAATTTTTTGCTAATTTAGGGAAGGTTGAAACTTGCTTGTTGTATTAGTTAGTGCATAATATTAACATTTTCTATGAATACATAATGCTTGGAATATTATTTAGTGCATAGTATTTATCATAAATTTTATTTTTTTACAAATACATACATACTGCTTTGGAAATATTAAATATTACTGAAAAGATTTACTCTTTCTAACAATATAACTTCTTATTAACCTTATTATTACATTAAAAAAATTCACCCTCTAACTTTATGATAAATTATTCTAAGAAAACACACAAAAATGATCAAATAATTAACTTTTGTGCATTTTTTTTTATGTTAAACAAAAAGGTTTTTTAACCCAAAAAGTTGTAGAAAACCAAATATTTTTATGATGTTAAACAAGGTTAGTTAACCTAATTAAAAATACCAATGAATATCTTTACAAGCCTTTGAATTTCCACTCACTCTCTAAGCTTAATTAAAAATACATTGCAAAATAAAAATAAATAAAAGAGGGTAACATCTAAGTTATCTTCCTTAGGTGAATCTCTTAGCTTATGCATGCCTTCTTGAACAAGTAGGCTTCCAAGCATTATACCATGAAATCCGCATTATACCATGAAATCTCTCGATTTAATAGAGTTTTGTAAAATGGTATTCCGGTGTTAACAATAGTCTAAAATTACTACTTTTATAAAATTCCTCGGTTTAATAGAGTTCTGTAAAATGGTATTCTGGTGTTAACAATAGTCTAAAATTACTATTTTCATTGGGAGATGATTGCAAATAAAATGATGATTAACAATAAAAGCTACATAACGGTAATAATGTTGCATGTTCAAGCACAAATAAATTGTTTATACTGTAAATGTTAGCTTTAACTCGATTCTAGAATATGCGGAATAAAAACTCTTTAAAATAATCGAAATTTAGATGCCAAATGGATCATACATCCGGCCATTGATGCTGCTTGAGTTTGACTAATTGTTGTAGAAGTTTTCCCAGTTCCACACTAGTTTTGCTTTCCGTATGGCACTTCCAAGCTATGCTCACTCTAATTGATGGTGTAAGACTGAAGGGAATTGATTGAATTAAGAAAGCTTGGGGACCAAACAGAAGTCTTTATAGCCAAGCTTCCATAAAGCTTCTGTTGGCTATGTGTTAACTGTTCCACATATCTAGGTAGAGAACCCTAGATGGAGTAATGGACCATCCCAGAAGCTCCCAACAAGAAAACAGTTACATCCTGTTGGTTTCTGAATGAGCTGTGTCAGTTGAATACAGTTCCTGTTGGTTTCTGAATGAGCTATGGCAGTTGAATACGGTTCCGGTTGGTTTCCAAATGAGATGTGGGAGTTGAATACGGTTAAGGGATCTTACATTCTCCCACTTGGTCCATACTTCCAATCTTAATGTCTCATCTTAAAACCTATTGATAATCTGTATTAAGCAATAGATACATGAATCATGGCGATAAGTCCTCTTATGACGAGTATTATCTTCCATGTATTACTATGTATTTATTTCTTTTATAATTTATGTGGCAACAATTTCTTAATGAATAAATCTTATGTTTATTCTTGGTCCTACACAGATGAATTATCTCAATTCAAATTAAGGTGCACATAAATATGAGGAAAACATCACAATAATTAAGAATTTCATTAAAATAACATTGTCCATACAATGAGAAACTACATAATGGAACCAAGTCCCATATTCGTTACATGATCCTTGAATTTAAACGGTGGCATGCACTTAGTCAAAGGATCATCGATCATCAACTCAGTTCCGACATGCTGAATGACCACTTTCTTTTCTTTAACACGTTCTCTTATGGCTAAATACTTAATGTCGATGTGTTTATTTCGACTCCCACTTTTGGTGTTTTTAAGCATAAAAATAGCAGCTGAATTGTCACAATACATTCTCAATGGCCTGGAGATAGAATCCATAATTCTAAGCCTAGAAATGAAACTCTTAATCCATACACCATGTAAAGTAGCCTCAAAACAGGAGACAAACTCGACTTCCATAGTGGAAGTGGCAATCAAGGTCTTCTTGGCACTCCTCCATGATACAACTCCACCAGCCATCATAAAAGTGTATCCCAATGTTGATTTGCGTGAATCAACAAATCCAGCAAAGTCAGAATCTGAGTAGCCAATTACTTCTGAATTGTCCATCTGTCTATACATAAGCATGTAGTTTTTGGTTCCTTGAAGGTACCTCATTACTTTCTTTGTAGCTCTCCAGTGGTCTATACCTGGATTACTTTGATATCGTCCCAACATTCCCACAACAAATGCAATGTCAGGTCTTGTGCAAACCTAAGCATACATTAGGCTTCCGACAACAGAAGCATATAGAATGTTATTCAATTGTTCCCTTTCAAAATCATTCTTCGGGCATTGGTTCAAATTGAACCTATCACCCTTCACAATGGGAGCTATACTTGGTGAACAATGCTTCATCCAAAATCTCTCTAAAATTTTATTAATATAGGTTTCCTGAGACAGACCCAAGATGCCTCGAAATCTATCTCTATGGATCATAATGCCAATGACATAAGATGCCTCACCCATATCCTTCATATCAAAATTTTAGAGAGGAATTGTTTCACCTCATGCAACAAACCCTTATCATTGGTTGCTAGTAAAATGTCATCCACATATAAAACAAGAAAACAAATTTTACTCCCACTAACTTTCAGGTATATACATTGATCCATAACGTTTTCTACAAAACCGAAAGAAGAAATTACATTATGGAATTTCAAATACCATTGGTGGGATTCTTGTTTTAAACCGTAAAAGGATTTCTTGAGTCTGCAAACCAATTGCTCACCATCACTAGAGGGGAATCCTTCAGGTTGTTTCATGTAAAACTCCTCCTATAGATCTCCATTGATAAATACCATTTTCACATCCATTTGTTGCAACTCCAAGTCGAAATGGGCTACTAATGCCATAATTACATGCAAGGAATCTTTCATAGATAGAGGAGAGAAAGTCTCCATGTAGACGATTCCTTCTTTCTGAGTGAATCCTTTAGCAGCAAGTCTTGCCTTGTATCTCTCAATGTTGTCCAATGAGTCTTTCTTTGTCTTAAAGACCCATTTACATCCAATGGCTTTTGTACCATTAGGAAATTCAACAAGATCCCAGACTTCGTTACTCTTTATAGAATTCATCTCTTCCTTCATGGCATCGTACCATAATTATGATTCTTTGCAACTCATGGCTTGTGAAAAGGACTC
This sequence comes from Picea mariana, assembly GCA_032191745.1. Taxonomy (NCBI): domain Eukaryota; kingdom Viridiplantae; phylum Streptophyta; class Pinopsida; order Pinales; family Pinaceae; genus Picea; species Picea mariana. The sequence continues at coordinate 5,926 of JASDQU010191469.1, forward strand.
GAGATCATTTTCGGCCCCAATGTTATAGTCAGATTCTTGCAGATACACAACATAATCATTAGGAATTGTTGATCTCTTTGGTCTAGTAGATATTTTTAATGTTGTACCACCATCTTCCTGAGAAGTATGTGGTTCAACTCATTGTTCAAAAGTTCTTGGAAACTCTTGAAGTACCTGATCTACTAGAATGTCATCAGTAGCTTGTGGAACTTCAACAATTGGTTGTTCGACACCAGTTTGTACTTGAGGGGTGCTGTGAACAATAACCAATCTATCGCTTGGGGTGGAAGGTTGAGATTCTGAATGCTTCTCATAAACTATGTTCCTGGTTTGATCGCTCCCACTGTTCAAGTCATTTTCAAGAAACTTTGCATTTCTTAATTCCATAATCCTAGTGCTATGAGATGGACAATAAAATCTATAACCTTTATACATTTCAGCATATCCAATGAAATACCCACTAATGGTCCTTGGTTCAAACTTCTTCTCTTGTGGATTATATATTCTCACTTCAAACGGGCATCCCCAAACACGCATATGTCACAAACTTGGTTTCCAACCTTTCCATACTTCAAATGGCGTTTTAGGAACAACCTTGGTTGGAACTCGGTTTAATATATACATTGTCGTCTTAAGTGCTTCAATCCACAAGGATTTAGGAAGATTGGAGCTGCTAAGCATACTCCGCACCATGTCCAATAATGTTTGGTTTCTTCTTTCTGCTACACCACTATGGTCGGGTGAACCAAGCATGGTGTATTGGGCAACAATCCCAGGCTCTTGAAGAAATTTTATGAATGGCCCAGGTGCTTGTCCATCTTCTTTGTATCTACCATAATATTCTCCACCTCTATCTGATCTCACAATCTTAATTTGCTTGCCGCATTGTTTCTCTACTTCAACCTTAAATATTTTAAATGCATCTAATTCTTCGTTCTTATTATGAAGCATGTAGAGATACATATATCGTGAGTAATCATCTATAAAAGAGATGAAGTATCTCTGACCATGTGAGTCCATGTTTGGACTACATATATCAGTATGTATCATCTCTAATATATCCAAACTCCTATTGGCACCTTTCTTTGACTTGTTGGTCTGCTTTCCTTTTATGCAATCCACAGAAGTTTCAAAATTAGTAAAATCTAGAGTATTAAATACCCCTTCATTTACCAATATTTTAATTATTTCTATTGAGATATGACCTAGTCTCCGGTGCCATAATTTAGAGGAATCATCATTAATAACACATCTTTTAGTGCCAGTGTTAACATGCATTGAATCATAAATGACATTGTTTTCTAAATTAATGCAGTAAAGACCATCAGGGAAAATACCATTCCCAACATAATCAGATTTATAAAATAAACTGAAATATATTTCTGAAAAGTTGAAGGAATATCCAAAAGGTACAAGCCTTGACACTGAAATCAAGTTTCTAGAGAAACTTGGAACATAAAAGGTATTTTCTAATTATAAAACAAAACCACTAATTAAAGTTAAATAGCATGTTCCTATAGCTTCCACATGCGAGCCCATCTTGTTTCCTGATAAGGTGCTTTGCTCACTTCCCACTGGCTTCCTTAGGTTTTGCAAACCCTGCAAGTAATTCAAAATGTGAATTGTTGATCTAGAATCAATCCACCAGGTGTTATTATTGACATTGACCATATTAGATTCATAACAAACGAACGAGATTGCATTACCTTTGTCCACAATCCATTTCTGAAACTTGGCGCATTTCTTTTTCATGTGTCCCTTCTTTTTACAGAAGAAACACTTGGAATTCTTCTTGATATCAGCTTGGGGAGGTACTTTACCTTTCCCTTTCTTATTGGCTTGAGATTTTCCCTTTCCATGCATTGCCAACATTGCACTTTCTCCCAGTTCCATCACCAGTCTCTCTTCCTCTTGAACACACATGATCATGAGTTCATTAATTGACCATTTATCCTTATGTGTGTTGTATGAGATTTTGAAGGGTCCGTATTGGTGTGGAAGGGTGTTCAGGATGTAGTGCACCAAGAAAGACTCTGATATTTCAACCTCAAGTTTCTTCAGTTGAGCCACAATGTCCCTCATTTGCATGATGTGCTCACGCACACCTTTCACACTGGTGAGCCTTAGGGATGAGAAATTCATGATTAGGGTGCTTACTAGTGCCTTGTCTGAAGTGACGAATTGATCATCAATGTCTTTCAGCAAGTCTCATACATTTTCATGCTGATCAACGAAACCACGAATAGCAGCTGAAATTTTAGTCTTAATGAACATCATGCTTAGGCGATTAGATTTCTCCCATTGCTCATAAAGCGTGATGTCCGATGTAGTGTTGGTATTAGTGAGTGTTGGTGGTTCATCTTTCCTAATAGCATAATCTATGTCCATCCACCCCAAATGAAGGAGAACTATCTCTTTCCATTTGCAGGTTGTACAACTGCATAAAATTAAAGATCACATGCTTACGTTAAAATTGAGGCCAGCTAAAAAATAAAATTCCATGGTTTACCAATGTAAATTCATGCTTAAATTTGAATCTAATGACACGAAAATTGTCTGTGGGCTAAATTTTCAATTCAAGCAAATTCAATTTGAACTTTATGATAAAACTATCAATTCATAAATCCTGTGGTTAAGTTATGAATAATTTGATGTTTTATCCTAATTAATTATATATAAAAATAATAAAAATTCTTGTGGGATAAAATTTACTATATTTAGTATAATTAATTACAATTAATGTCTAAATATTCTTTACTTGATCATAATCAATCATAATATATAATATTATTTAATTAGATATGATGTGGCTATTCTCTAATAAAAAAAAAAATTATATGGATAACTAGACATTATTTCTTTTATGCATAAAATTAACTTGATACGAGAATAATTATAAATTGCATAAATAAAACTACAATATTCATGCATAACATTCAATGATGTATACTCATTCAAAATAGCATGTTTTTAATTAGAGGTTAAGAAAGAAATTGTTTTAATGACCATAAAAGATCACCCGGATTGCAAGCACATTTACATGTATTAACAACGAAGGAGTTCATCAAGCAATTCCTATCTAAAACTACTAAATCTGACATAAAACTATGCCCCTTGGCTTCTAACTATTGTGTGACTCAGAAGCAAAGTGTACAGATGCTATTCTCCTTAGGGAAAAATGTATATTAAAATAACCTAAACACGCACAACAATGCAATGAAACCTCTCTGTATAGAGCACAACAATTTCATTTAAAAACGTACAACCAAATTATAAAAGAAAGACGCACAGAAATGTATGGTTTTGCCATCTTAATATGGATAGATGTACAACAATATGCATTAAAATCTGCAGAGAAAATACAAGGAAAACCCAATAGGGACGCACTGAAACAGAATAAACCTGTCTTTCTCCAAAACACCAAGGCAAAGATAAAATAGCTCTGATATCAAATGTTACTTTTAATTCGATTCTAAAATATGCGGAATAAAAACTCTTTAAAAGAATTGAAATTTAGATGCCAAATGGATCATACCTCTGGCCATTGATGCTGCTTGGGGACCAAACATAAGTCTTTATAGCCAAGCTTCCATCAAGCTTCTATTGGATATGTGCTAACTGTTCCACATATCTAGGTAGAGAAACCTAGATGGAGTAATGGACCATTCCAGAAGCTCCGAACAAGAAAACAGTTACATCCCGTTGGTTTCCAAATGAGTTGTGGCAGTTGAATATGGTTACGGTTGGTTTTCAAATGAGCCGTGGCACTTGAATACGATTAAGGGAGCTTACATTAAATACCCACCCAACATAGGATATAAGAATATAGCTTGCATAAAAATAAACTTTACGAATATATTAAAGAATGTTAGATTATGGTTAAGAGTGTTTTCTTGCCCTCCAACAACTAGACCTAGGGAGACGTTTCATACATTTCTTTACCGTTGTGTTTGCTTTAGTGAGATTTTCTTGAGTAGAACTGACTTATAGTGGCTCTGATCCCTAGAACCAATCTATTCTCTCTTTACCAGCCCACCAACACCTAGGAATGGTCACTGAAATTCCACAGTTATCATCACAACCCCCCATGTTTACACAATACGGGACACATCGAACCAACACGGCATGGGTGGATTGATGGATGGGGCACGGATAACTGGTATCACGGAACATGGTTTGCTTTTACCCCGGCGGGTCGAACCCGTGAATGAAGTAAAGAACCCATGATGCCAGAACGTTTGGCTGGCTGGTAGAACTCGAGGGCTGGGTGAACCCGAAGAAGCTGGTTTCACCCTCGATGCTAGAAACCGATGGCTGAACAACTGCACACCATTCTTCAATTTTATCCTCTATCGTAGCAGTTAGTTATGGTAATGAACGTTTTTGTTTCCTTTTAAAAATGCCATTCACTTATCCAAAAAGCCAAAACTCTCTCACCTCTCAAGGGTAATAACGCTGCCATATTCATGAATCATACACAAATGATTTGTCTAACAGTTCTGCCAAGACCTATGATTTGTCTAACAGTTTCGCCAAGACTTGTGAAAAAGACGTAAGACACTGAGCACAACTCCAACTCCATGCCAACCCAAGCTCATAGAGAAAATAACAAAGTAGTGTTAAGAAAATGCGTCACTAGCTACATCTGAAAGAAGATTTATAGAAGACAAGAAATACCAACATATATGGTTTCAGAGTGTCTTCGTCGTTTCGATCCCGGGACATTGCTTACTTGGTTTCTTTCTTCAAACAAACATGCATGATATGTTCTCTTTTCTAGATGGTGGCATTGGCTATATAGTTTCTTTCTTCACACAAACATGGGTGATATGTTCTCTTTGCGAGATGGTGACTAGTGGTTGTTGGCAATCTAACACATTATTACAAATTATCTCCTCCTCCAAAAAGATATTTGGTAAACATAATATAATTTTTCAATTATTTGGATACTTGGGAGATATAATATAAATTTTCAATTATTTGAGTACTCTTACATTATTTATATTATGTGTTTTCTTTTAAGAGGTCACAGGTTCAAATCTAGAGGGGGGTAGGGTGTGTATACCTTCCTAGACTTTACCAATCAAATTTCTAGGCAGAGAGGAGTCCCTTATCCCAGAAACAAGGGAATCTCATACACCAATTTAGTGTTATTGGCTTGGCCATGACCTTAAAAATAGATTATTATTATAATGAAATGGAATACAATCAAATAAAATTCATTGTTATACATGAATAGACTTTGCAACCAATCTATTAACTTTTAACTCTAATTTTAAATATAATAAACGACAAGATAAAAACATTATACCTATTAAATTTAATTATATTTTATTGGATATATGTTTTACTTTTTAATTCTTTTAACACTCTTCCATTATAATTAAATATATATTTTATTGGTTATATGTTTTACTTGTTAATCTTTTGACACTCTTCCATTATAATTAAAAATAGTATCAAATACAATTAAATAAAATTTGTTATTATACAATCAAATAAAATTTGTTATTACACTATAGTAAATTTTACAACCACAAAAATATACTAAGTTTAATTTTAAACCTAATAAATTATTAAATTTTATAACCACAAAAAATATACTAATTTTAATTTTAAACCTAATAAATTATTAGAATTTATTAAGTTTAATTTTAAAACTAATAATAAATTATTAGAATTTATTAAGTTTAATTTTAAACCTAATAAAAAATTTAGAATTTATTAAGTGTAATTTTAAGTTTAATAATAAATTATTAGAATTTATTAAGTTTAATTTTAAAAGAATGATATAAGGAAATTACTTTGTTTTTAATTATAAAACTCCAAAAAATTATTAAGTTTATTAAATTTTACAAATTTTAATTTTAAACTTAATAAATTCTTAGAATCTATTAAGTTTAATTTTAAACTTAATAAAGAATGAAATAAAGACATAAAACTCCAAAAATTTATTAAATTTAATTTTTAACTTAATAAATAATGTTTTAAAGGCATTACTTTGTTGTTAATTATAAAACTCTTTGAAAGTGCTAGGCAATCCAATTTTGTTTGTTTTAGTGAAGATATGTTTTCTTGGTTAATTTTTTGGACATTTTTTCATATAATTTTTAAAAGATCAAATACAATTATTAAACTTTTAGAATCTATTAAGTTTAATTTTAAACCTAATAAAGAATGAAATAAAGACATTAAATTTCAAAAATTTATTAAATTTAATTTTAAACTTAATAAACAATAATATAAAGTCATTGCTTTACTGTTAATTATAAAAAAAATTCAAAGTGTTAGGCAACCCAATTTTGTTTTTAGTGAAGATATGTTTTCTTGTTAATTCTTTGGATATTTTTTCATATAATTTTTAAAGGATCAAATACAACTATTAAGTATTTGATTTTTATTTCATTATTTTAATTATTAAATAATTTATTATAAAGTTAACAATTTTTCTGAATTGTATTATTAGCAAATTCATTTTACTTAAAGAGAAGGACTGCTTTGCAATTATTTTCCTTGTTTTATATATTGTTAGATAATTTTATTTTTAATAATTATTTTTAATAATAAATTTTATTAAAAATATGAGAGTATTTTTTTTTACAAATATATATTTTTCTATATTATAAGTTAATGTTATTTTTAATATTAAATTGAATCGAAAATATGTGATATTTTAAAATTGAATTAAAAAAATTAAGTTATTAGAATGGAGTTGTAAAAAATAAAAATGAAAATAAATATTAATCTTTTTTTTTAAACCATAGTGAAGGTCGAATGGTTATTCATTAATTCAATTTAATCTCCATAACATACTCTTTATATTTATGTGAAAATAAATTATATATATATTATAGTAATGAAGATGAAAAGGTTATTAATCAATTTAATTTAGTATTATTAATTATTTTTAATATTTAGTGGAGGGAGGTTTAGATGTGCTTGGTTTTCTTTATGGTGCTAGAGGAATTTGGGAAATAGAATTTTATTGGAATTTTAGAGTCACCTCCAAGCATAAGTTTATGCAA
>JASDQU010191470.1:22396-35478 GCA_032191745.1 Picea mariana
GATATGGTTCTATCTCCTCCTTTCAACTTCTCAAAATACCTCATCCACCCAACATCCTTGAAGATTTTCAAGGCTTATAGATTCTAGGTAATTATCCTCACATTATCGACTTCACTCCTAGTGGGTGCACCCCCCATTGCACCTAAAATTGTTACTGTAAGAGTCAAAAGGGTAGGGTTTTCAACTGTGGATATAGAAGTTATGGTTGAAAGGTTGACTTGCGAGGGTGTTTTAATGAAAAAATTTACTTAACAGACCGGTTAATGTGCAATTATATTTTTTGGTGGACGAGCATCATAATCGATGGTGGCTACAGTAATATCGTCATTATCATGATGGGGAATTGGCGTTAAAAATGGTCATCATGATTGGTGATGGCAGCATTAGATATGATGAGTACATTTGGACTATAGGGTTTTTATTACCCCCATTATAATTTTTTGTGGCTACCAATTTGGGTATGCTTTTGTTAAGTTGGACTGTGTTCCACCAAATATAGTGGAAAAGGTGAGTTGTATGTGGTCGCACCTCTCCCCAACCAAAAAATTTGTCTGTTCTCAGACTTATAAAGGGAATTGACATAATTGGCAGAGTATTATCATTTTGTTAATATCACTTGTGCAACAATTGGTAATAAAAAGAGGACACACGCCTGATTTTTTTAACCTTTAAGGATGAATGTTGACAGTCAATCGATAATTTTGTTTAGTAAGGTGGAGCTTGTGTAGATCCTGTAGTGAGTAGATGAAGTTGAGAGAAGCAATAAAAAGTTCCATGAAAGGAGAATACTTTAAAATTTGACAAGAAAAAAATATGCAGCTAGGCAATGGGAGCATCCATGGTATGGCAATAGAAACGTTTTAGCATATATGCAGGAAGTTTCTGCAACATGATCGAGGGAAAAAATTGTAGCAAGGAAACGAGAAATGTTTGCAGAATTTTGCAGGAAGTTTCTGTAGCATGTCTACAGGAAGTTCTCGCCATAATTCTGCAGAAATTTTCTACGTCTTGGAAACAAAAGCTCTTAATAGAAGAAGAGATTTGCATTCTACCAAAGAAAAAATAGTAAAGTCGATGATTTATCAATTTTTTTTAATCAAACATCATTTTCCAGAAGCTAGTTTTCATATGTTATTTGTCTAACTGCGCCCTCGGAAGGGTTTTTTCAATTAGATTTTATTTTATTATTATTATTTCTTCTTATTTTTTTGGCTTGTAAAAGATGGAAATAATTTATTCGGAAGGGGAAACCATGTCACTAATGTCATCTGTGCAATGATTGCAAAAAATAAAGTATGTTGTAAAATGGATATAGAAAAGATCTATAGAATGGAGACATAAGGATTTGTACCATGGATGCAAAAGTATATGTAGCATTGTAACATGGATACGAAAATTGAAGCAAACTAATCTACATCAAAAAGACGGATATACAAGAAGGACCTGCAAAATGATGTTGAAAATGAAGTGCTTGGCAGGTTGACAATTATTGTTATTCTCTCTCTTTCTTATTTTTTTCAAATGTCATCTTCTAGGAGTTGGTTTTCAAATGACATTTGTCTAACCATGCCCCACTGGAGTTTTCATAGTTAGAACCTTTTTTTTTAATTGTATATAAGCATGAATCATTATGATGTTGATGCATATGGGGTGTATATCACGCCTAACGCTCCTACAATATCCAAGCCATTACTGCACCAACGAGTGGAACAATTCCTAATAAATGCATCCTTGGAAAATGGTTTTCTATATAGTCATAGACAATATCCATTGGCCATTAGGGGAATCCATTTCTCATTGATGGTACACACCTTCATCTCCTCATTTTCATAGACGATATCAATCTCATATGACCCTAGCCAATGTGTTTGGAACTTCCCTTTATAGTTTTTGAATCGAGGGTGATACAAAAGAGCCCAATCCCCTAATTGTAACTTTTTATTTTTGATGAATTTATCATGCCATTTGACTCATTGTTGTTGAACCACAAAGGCATGATTTAGAGAGACATGATGTCATTCATCTAACTCATTGATCTAGTTCAGTTGGTTTTTATGTGCTTCTAATAAGTGGACCATTCTTAGTTATAGTGTAGTCCTTAATGTCTTCACTTCAAAGTCAATAGGGAGGATGACCTATTTACCGTATACAAGCTCATAAAGGGTAAAGCCTATAGTGTTTTTCCATGTAGTATGGTAATCTCACAAAGCCTCTGAATGTATGTCTACCAAATCCTTAAGATGTATTTGGAAAGTTTTGGTCAATATGGATTCCAAGATCTTGTTGGTGCATTCGACCTGCCCAGTGGCTTGTGGGTGGAATGGTGTGGTTATCCTGTGATTTGTCTTCAATCATTCTATGATGGCCCTGATGTGGTTGGAGTTCAATTATGCCCCCAATATATCATGATCTCTTGTGGCACCCCAAATATCACAAAGATTTCCCCATGGAGAAATTATGCTAGTACCTTTTTTGTAGATTTTTGGAGTTCTCTGGCTTCTACCCACTTAGTGACATAGTCAGTACAAACAAGGATGTAGGTATTATGTCTAGATGAAGGGTGAATGGGCCCTACAAAATCCAAGTCCCATTTCACATACTCTTGGGCATCTCGAAAGATGGTGGTCCAATAATATCCCACATGCAGTACTTTATAAGTAGTTCTTTTGTCTTCAAAGTGTCCTCCATGGGGCATGTCATGACAAGCCCATAGGATTTCATGGATCTCGTCCTCTCTAACATAGCGTCAAATTATGAGACCCGACCTAGTGTAGAAGAGATAGCCTTCGATCTAGGAATAACATTCACTTTTCTTGATAATATGATGTCATTTTTTTAGTGAGAGGTGTCTTGGGAGTTCTCTTGCAACTAAGTAATTAGCAATATTTGTGAATCATAGGGTCTTATTATATAACAAAAAAAGATTCTCATCAGGGAAAACATCCTCTATAGGACTCACATCACCATCGTTGGTAAACCTAGAGAAGAAGTTGGAAACAACATTATCCTTTCCAAACCTATCAAGGATGGTTATGTCGAATTCCTATAATAATAGAAACCACCTAGTCACACTTCCATTAGTGACTTATTTATTCATTAACTAAAAAATGATAGATTTATCGGTGTGCAAAAGCACTGGATAGCTTGTGATATAGTGGCAAAATTTATTCATATCATAAATAAAATCAAGGAAATCCTTTTTTATTACTGTGTATTTCAATTCCACAAGAGTTAAGTTCTTACTCATAAAGTATATAGAATAGGGATTTTGCTCCTCTCTTTGCCCTAGTGTTTCTCCGATGGCGGTGTCTGAAGCATCTATAGATATATGGAAGGGTAGGGACCAATTTCGCCTCTTAAGACAGGCGTTGTGGACAATTTTCCTTTTAATGCTTCAAAAGCACATTCACACTTATCAATCTAGGAAAATTCCACATTCTTATTAAGTAATAAAAATAGAGCGCATGCAAGTTTTGTAAAGTTTTCACAAAATTCCGATAATAACAAGTTTGTCCTAAATAGATACATACCTCTTTCTATGTTTTTGGAGAGGGAAAGTTGATTATTACCTCAAATTTTGGTTGTTCCACTCTTATACCTCTAGGAGAAATATGGTGAGCCAAAATAATTCCCTTGGTTAGTATCATAAAACATATTTCATTATCGAGGGACAAGTTTTCCTCTTTACATATTTTAAGCACATTCCCCAAGTTAGCCATTTCTTCCTAAAATGTGTCACTATACATTGTAAATTCATCCATGTATACCTACATGCAGTCATGGATTAAGTCTAGGAATATGCCGAGAACAATCCTTTGAAAGGTGGTTGGAGCATTACAAAGTCCAAAGGGTAGTACCCTGTAGGAAAATGTTCCCCACGGGCAGGTAAAAGTTGTTTTTATCTTAGTCCTGAAGGGATATTTCGTTTTGATTGTATCCGCTAAACCCATCGTGGAAGGAAAAATACTTTTTACCTATGAGTGTATCAAGGACTTGGTTGATAATGGGTAGGGGAAAATGGTCCTTATGAGTGGATTTATTTAATTCTCTATAATCAACACGGATCTACCACTTCCCATTTTCCTTTGGAATGATGACAAGTGGCGAGACCCATTGACCATCATAAATGGGGTATATAAAGTTTACAGAGAACAAATTCTACAATTCCTCTTTAACAATTTATTTCAAGGCGAGAATCAATATATGTTGGGGTTGTTGGATAGGGTGGGAATCCTCCTTTATATATACATATGGTGAGTGCATATATCTAGGTATATTACTTTCGTATATACATAGTCCCAGGTGAATGTATCACTATTCTCTTGTAGTGATTTAATCAACTGCGCTTTTTGTGATGTTGGGAGTTTATAATTAATATTTAGTTCCTTCCCTGGGTCAATATATATAGGTGTACTAGTGGACTTGGTTATATAATAAAGAGGCATTGGTATAGGATCTATCACTTAGGAAAGGTTGTCCAATGAATAACTTGACTGAGTGACAAGATCCAAGATTTGGTTGAGGATTTGAGAGGTTGGTTGTGAGGATGAACATGAATTAACTGTGAAGTTATTGATTGTTTCATACTTAGTATTTTGTTTAAGAGAAATATATTTATCTATTGTGAGTAGTTGATGGGAATTTTCCTCATCAGTGTTGTCCTCATATTCCATGCATATAGGTATTTCCAGTTTTATGCTTGGTCTGGTAGGGGGATAGAGAGTGAGTTTCTTAGTATAATTACCATGGGAGATGGTCATATTTATGGATCTACAACCAATGTAAGAATTGTTTGTGGCCAACCATGGCCTCCCTAAAATCAAGGGGTAACCTCCCAAATTAGATTTGGGCTATAGAACCATGAAATATGCAAGATACTTCTAGGAGTCTAAAAAAATCGCTACATATTCTAGTATTCTCTTGAGTTTGACTGTCGATCGATTGGCTAATTGTAGGACCGTGGAAGTTTCTCATAGGTCACCTGATCCAATATTTTCCATAATTTCCCTAGTCATTATGTTGATTGCAGCTCCTAAATAGATCAAGGTGTTTGGGATAAGGACATCACTAATTTGAACATCCACTATGGGGCTTCTAGGGTCTAAGTATTTGGACGTAAATATTCTCCCAGGCATTAAGTCTTCCAACTGTCCAATTACATGAATGATTTGAGGATCCTTCCTTTTTCTACCTAGTTTTATCAAGCATAGTTCTCTAATAGATTTGGAATATATGGGAACATATTTAATTTCTTGAAATAATGGAATTCTTACACACACATGTTGTAGTTCCTCTAAGAAGTCAAATTCAAGTTGTTTAGGGGGGTTTTTCATATTTATCCTCTCTGGATAAGGAGGATGTTGTGCAGTGCTTATGTGTTGCCAGTGATTGGAATTCTTAGGGAGAGTGGGTGATTGGTCATGATAAATATCATCAACATGATTGGGTATGGGTTCTTGAACTTATTCTTAATTATTATCTTCAGATATTATAAGAGAATTTCCTTTATTTAGGGTCATCCTTGATCAAATTTGAATATATTGACATTCAAGGGAGGTGATGGAATAGGTGGGGTAGCAAGGTAGCTCAGTAGTATATGTAGGTTGTTTTGTTTTATTATTTGGTTTAGGGGTAGTTTGTGTAGGGAGTTGTGGGCGAGGAGGAGGATTTTTGGTAGGCAAATGGATCTATTGTTGCAAGGGTAACTACATATGTGGAAATTGGGGTTGTTGAGGAAATTGGAAGGGATGTTGTTGTTGTCCCCCAATGAAAGAATTCCACTACCCTAGCTACCATGGATGGTTGTGAGGTGGTGGTGGCATCCATTGTTTTTGTTGAGGCATAGAGGGGTACCAAGGCTGAGACAAATATTGTGGTTGTTGGTTAGGTGAAGTATTGTAAGATTGAAAAGAATCTAGAACTATACATGAGGGAGGAGGCTTCCATTGTTTTTTCTTAGAGTTGAAGTAGACGTGTTTAGTTTCTGTGTTTTCATCTTGGTAGACTAATTTTAGTCCCACTAAGGAAGGAAAATTACCAGTGGCATGATATTTCTCACAGATGCCATAAATCTCAAGTTTGTTTAGTGGGAATTCCTTCAAAGGGTGCTTCTTGTGACACTTAGGGAAAAATATCGACAGAGATATCTTCTCTTTCTCTTGCTTCTTATTGATTTGCAATGTATCTAGATGTGAACTCAAAGAACTGGGGATGCCAGTTTTGAAATATTCTAGTAGATTGCCAATTTATGCTTTGGTAATTCCTCCTCCTGGTGCTTACGTGATTCATGCTATTATGTCCCTTGTCCCCTTTCCTAGCCTGAAAGCTCTTCTCCCATCCCCATGAGGTTTAAGATATCAATCCAATCTTTCCTAATTATTCTCAACAATAGAATTCATGAGGTCTTTTCATCCATCTGACTTTGTCTTGACCACTGTAGATTATATTTTAACTGCTTTACATAGTATTCCATACTTTCATCTTCTTTCTGGGACATCATAAAAATTTCCTCTTTATGGTCCTTGTCCTCACAATAGTATCGATATTTTCCTAAGAATTCATTCATTTCTTCCCATGTCCCAATGATATTTCCATCGAACCCCATAAACCATCGGAGTGTTTTTATCTTCAATGTGTAAGGGAACAATTTTTATTATTGTGTAATGTAACCAACCCCCATCTAGGTCACATCACTACTAAAATGACCCCATGAAAACTCCAGATACCAATTTAAAATGTAGAAAAATAACACACAACATGAAATACAAGTTCATCCATTTGTCCATACTAATTAAAACATAAGTACAACTACTCTAAATGTGAAAGTAATAACTAAGTGCATGTAGCATCATTCATCCATAAAATATATATTTATATGCATCATTCTGCTCACAACAAGTAGCACTTAACCAAGATAATTAGAGTAAATTGCACAAAAAATATATCAACAGTTAACATGGATAAAAAAAACACATAAGAACACTTTTCTTAATGAAATGTGAAACCCACTGCAGAGGAAAGACGTTCCTCCCAACCATATCCTTGGTGTTCCATTTCTCAACAACAAGACACCCTCGAGCTAGGGCTAAGAATCCACAAGAGATGGAAGTCCCTGAGGTTGGATAATGTCCCTCTTTCAACAATTAAACTCTCAACTAATTCCAGTCCACCAACACACTTCCCATCACCCTGCACAACCCAAGGAATGAAATCCCCCTTCACCTCTCACAGTTTCTCAGAAATTTCCACTCCCCTCTAGGGATTCCAACACGGGTTGGACATGAATTATACTTGTTGGGACTTCAGGAATTCTATAGTTGCAACACAAATTTTACCAACAACCAAAATGCATGCTTCTTGGATGAATTTCGAACAACTTTTCATTCCCAGGAACAAAACCTCTTTCTCCCTGAAATTATAGCTCCAAGAAGTAGCCAAACATGTCCACAACAACTACCTACAAGCTCCCACACTCAGAACTCCATTGATGGCTAGAAAACTCCATGTAAAAACAACTCTCTATGCCAAAAATGTGAATGCATAATTTTGGTCTCCTACCCATACGCATTTCCTCTCTTTCTCTTTCTTTCTTGACTTCCAGTCTTCCCCAAGATGATTGTACTCAACCCCCATGCTCTCAATAACAATGGGAAGTGACTCTCACAACAACCCTCTTACATAAATTCAATGATTGGGCTCTATAACACTCAACAACTAATGGAAGGTTCATGGTAAGGATAATTTTTAAGGAAATGAGAAATGGGTTTTGGTTTAATAAACATGGGTAATTATCCCCCTTTGACCCCTTCCCTCTCTTATGGATACTTATCCCCCAATATATGTTTGTGCATGTATTGAACTAACATTACATTTCATTCATTATATTTCAATTTACATCGATTACATATTGGCTCTCGGCCATACATCACATTTAAAATATACATCGCTTGGCCCTCAACCACATACTACATTTACAATACACATTGCTAGTTTGGGGTTTTTAAATGAGGATGTTACATTCCCCTCCCCCCACAAACTACATTGTCTGCAGTGTACATACCCATACAATTTACACATTGACATATATAAAAAATTACATCAAAATACTTGATAATTAGGAAACTTAATGACTCACACAACAATTCCAGCCGACAACTTCATTTTCCCCTCAAGTCCTCATTGGTTGGACAAGAATCTTAGAGTTGTGGCTCCATGAACTTCAGCTTCCAAAATGAAGTCTCCATTCGCTTATGTACAAATATACATTCAATTTTCTTCAAAATTTGCAAAACATTGCGGGTATACTTCCCACATGACTTCCTCATGCTCCCATGTAGCATCTTCAGGACCGTAACAAATCCATTGAACCTTTACCAATCCCATGGATTGTTTCTTGAGTACTTTGACCTTTCGGTCTAGGATGCACACTATTACCACCTGGAAATCCCCTTTGTGTTCCAGCTGGATAACATTCCAATAAATCGCATGATTAGGATCAGACACATACTTTTTTAACAAAGACACATGTATCACATTATGGATTCTCATGGATGTAGGTAATGCTAGCATGTATGCAACTAGTCATATATTTTCTAATACCTCAAAAGGCCCACAATATCTCGCTGCCAACTTTGGGAGACTTCCTAGTTTCAACGAGCTTCTCTGGGATTTAACTTTTAAAAACACATGCTCTCCCACTTTGAATTCTCTATTTGTTCTCTTTTTATAGGCATATCTCTTCTTCTTATCTTGTGAAAATTTCAAATTCTTCCTGATATTTACCATTTGTTCTTCCATTTCTTTTAACAACTCGGGCCCAACCATGACTCCGTCTACTAGGTTATCCCAACTTACTGGTGTGTTGCATTTTTTTCCATACAATGCTTCAAATGGGATCATATTCAATGATTCTTGATACCCATTTTTGTATGTAAACTCAACTAAATGGAAATAGTCCTCCCACTTAGAAGGATTGTCCATTACATACATTCTCAACATATCTTCAATTATTCGATTAATTCTTTTTGTCTTCCCATCTGACTATGGGTGATATGTTGTACTGAAATTTAAATTTGTCCCAAATCCCTTAAACAACCCCTTCAAAAGTTGGAAATGAACTTGGGATATTGACCTGACGCTATTTCCTTAGACACACCATGTAGTCTAGCAATTGCTCTCATGTAAATTTCTGCAATATTGGTTGCCTTATGAGTTACTTTTATCAGAATGAAATACGCAGCCTTTTATCATGTGTGGAATAATTTATTTCATGTTCCTTCAATTTTATGGACTCATAACAAATTACATGTCCATTTTGCATAAGGACTCCATCGAGCCCTTCCTTGCATGCATCTGTGCACACAATAAAATCCTCATCTGGATCTGCAACTTTTAAAATAGGCGCACTAGTTAACAAATCCTTTAAGCATTGGAAATTGTCTTCACACTTGGAACTCCCCTCAAACTTTACTCCTTTCTTTTGCAAAGATGTTATTGGGTGTGCAATTTTGGAGAATTCTACAATGAATCTCCTATAGTAACCAACTAGACCTATAAATGATCTATCTTCTAAAATATTTGTTGGCGTTGGCCAACTCTTGATTGCCTCAATATTTTCTGGATCCACTGCTATGCCCTCTTCTGAAAAAATGTGACCCAAATAATGGATTTGTTTTGGATAGAATGTGTATTTACTCAATTTGGCATACAATTGGTGTTCTCTTAACAGTGTAGCACCATCCTCAAATGTCACCCATGCTCTTCTTCTGTCTTTGAATAGATAAGAATATCATCTAAGAATACAATTACAAACTTATCCAGGAAATATCTCAACACCCCATTCATCAGACACATAAATGTAGCTAGTTCATTTGTCAATCCAAAAGGCACCACCACAAATTCATAGTGTCCATACCTTGTCCTAAAGGTTTTTTTTCTAGTACCTTCTTCTTTGATTCTCACTTGATGATAAAATCACCTCAAGTAAATCTTGGAGAATATTTTCTCCTTCCATCTGATAAAAAAGATCATCAATCCTTGGAAAAGGATATTTATTCTTGACCATAACCTTGTTAACCAAGATAATTAGAGTAAATTGCACAACAAATATATCAATAGTTAACATGGATAAAAATAACACATAAGAACACTTATCTTAATGAAATGTGAAACTCGCAACAGAGGACGAATGTTCCTCCCAACCATAGCCTTGTTGTTCCATTTCTCAACAACAAGATGTTGAAATGTACAGGCAGAGTGTGCTTGTCATTGATGGTAAGAACAACAACGATGATGGCATGTTTACAGGAAAGAACAACAACAACGATGGCGTGATTACAGGTAGAGTGTGAAATAATGACAAACAAGAAAACTAAAATGATAGCATCGAGAATGATGAGACCATGAGAAACTGTTGTCTACAATCTCAAGAGGACAAGCATAGGGCACAGAGTTGGAGTTTCCAGATAGCCAGAGGTTATCATGAAGGCTGTAAGGAGCATGCGCAAGATTCCTTAGAATCCATGAGTTTGTAGAAGGAATCAAAGCTCAAGAGGAATAGCGCAGAGTTGCACGCAGAGCGCAAGTGTGTGCTAGGGCTGAGGTTAATTCCATTACCAAAGCTAAGGAGAGATAGCATTCTCAGAAACATAGACGAGACCCAAAGTCATTAGGACTCGCAGAACCTTTGACACTTAGAAACTATTCCAAGTCGGGAGGATGTGTAAGCTCAGGAGGAGGAGCCACAGTGGCCATTGGATCACCAATCCCGAATACCCGATGTCCGTTAGATCAGAGTCCAGTGACCAGAGGAAGCACAGAGGAGAAGTATAGATCTGATCTGTTGGATCTGAACATCAAGGACCAACAATTGTCAGATCCAGTGTAACTACAAAGAGGATAATGGTCGAGATCCATCCTCCAACTCTGTGAGATGAAAAGTCACGATGAGATCTGAGTCATTGGATCCAGAGGACACGTGGCGAGAGATCATCATTTCGTTGACTTGTGAACTGGAAAAGTCAAAGGTAAGAGTTGTAGGAACTCGCGATGTCCGATTTTGCGAGTTGATATAGACCGTTAGATCATGGCGAGTTGTGAGTCGTTGATCTAACGCTCACAAATATAGGAAAGGCGGGAGGCAAATAGCCAAGGAGATGGGAGTCGCAGCAATCCCAACCGTTCATTTGGGAAGGACACATGGCAACCGATAAAAAAGATTCACATAATCGCAAAGTTCGAGTCCACAATATTGATCAAAGTCATTGGATCGAGGAATTTCTTGGGTTGTTGATCAAGATTCAGGGTTGGATCATGTTCAAAAACCTGAAACACGAGGTCACGATTTGATCATAGCCATCGATCAAAGGGAGAGCATGGACCGTATATCTAGCACGACGAAGAATGAATTCCGAGTTCTCGAAGAAGAAATCTAGACCATTGAAATACGGAAGATCGTGGACTATCAATTAGGCAACCTATGAAATGCGAAGTCCCGATATGATCTGGGTCGTCGGATCACTGAGGATCATGGACCGTTGATCAGGCATGAGGAAGTTCACAAGTTCACAAAATGCAAAGCACCCTTTTTCTTGGCCCCTGATCACAACCAAGGTCACATCAGCGAAAAGTTAAGCGAGGAGCTAGCATGTCACTAGGCTCCACTTCAGATATCGCCGAGATCGCAATGTGCCCATTTTATTAGCGAGTGGTCATAGGAAATGGTCACATCAGGGAAGGTTAAGGGAGGAGCTAGCACGCCGCTAAGCTCCACATTAGATATCATGAGTTGGGAGAATCAAGGCAACTCATAGCTGAATATCCAATGTTTGAGATCACAAAGCACCTTTTGGTCAAGATTGTGGTCATAGCTCATGGTCACGTGAAAGGAAGGGGCTTAGCTAGAAAAGTGATTGCCCACTGTGTAGTTTTCTCAGAAAGGGAAAATGCGCCAAAGGCATTAGAGTGCAGAGGTTCTCTCTGTAACTGTTGAGACAGACTGATTGTAACTGCAGAAAATGACTGATTGCATCTGCCATAGAAATCAAAGAATATCAGGGTGATCGCCAGAGGAGCTGAAGAGTCTCGAGGTAAATGTCAGTGGAATGAAGACTCATCATAGAGACAAGTGACATATCTAAAAGCGTCGAAGTCTATCACTGGTAGAGAAACCAAAGAATCTCAGGATAACGGCCAGTGATGAAGAACAAACTCAACATGATCGCCAAAGACAACAAAGAGTTAGGTGTATGATCTGGCAGAGGACTTGGCATGATCAATATATGCAGAACATAGAAGAGTTGGTTGCTTTTGTTGAGGTTGATGCATGTGGGTAGAAAGAGACTGTTGGTCACTATAATTGCTTATTTAACTAAACAATCAAGTGCTACATAAATTGTCAACCCAGGGAAGTCTGTTTATTTCAAAGGTAGTCACGCACTATATATGCTCAATCTCAAAAGAAACCTAGAGTTGTAGTAAAAACATATTAATCACACTTTGCCTTGAACAAACTGAAGTTCTAACTTGAATTGCAGGAAAGCAATCTACCTATTGTAGAGTTCAATGCTTAAAGAAATAATTGTCCAAAGAATCCTAGATTACATTAAGATATAACAACTTAAGAAAGAAATATTTTCATGATATTGCAAAAGGAAAGACCAGCTATTCTGTAACAGAGAACAGGACCCTATTCCCAAAGAAGGAATCTTCAACACCTGTTTCCGATCATCACACTTTTATGAAATCATTGTTAATTGAAATGATTGACACACACTGAAGACTAACTACCTCTTAACAGAGAACATGAACCTATTCCCCGAACATGAATTTTCAACACCTATTTACGATTAGCATACTTTCATGAACTCATTACTAATTGAAATAATTGACACACACTGAAGACTAACTACCTCTTAACAGAGAACATGACCCTATTCCCCGAACAAGAATCTTCAGCACCTGTCCCTGATTATCACTCCTCCATAAATTCACCAAACAGGATTGCTAACTAGAATGATTAAAAATTACCCAAGCATGAATCATATGAAAGCAATGTAACAATCAGTAAAGCAGAGTTTCAGCAA
>JASDQU010191471.1:5401-18094 GCA_032191745.1 Picea mariana
GTCTTGCACAACTGTAACAAAGGGTTAATCCTCTCTTTTTCTTAAATGATCCCCAACTTTTCTTGTCTTGCACACTAGGATAATAGTAGTTATCCTGCAAAAATTGCTTTCTAGGATCCTGCATCCATTGGTCAGTCCAAACATTCTTTCTACGCATAGGAATAACATATCTCTCACTATTTCTATTAGATCTACTCATATTAAATCTTATTTCTTCTAGTTGTGCCCTAGTTTTCAGACTAGGACAAAATTTATCAAACATACCTAGATCCATACTCTTGAAAAAAAAAAATCACTTATCTTATCTTTTCAAAAATTTCACTGTTCTTACCTTTATTAGAGCACAAAGATTCAATATCTTTCCTCTTTTCTTCAGATCCGATTCCTTTCTTAGTACAGATCTTCACAAGTGAAAAAGAATATTGTGCACCAAAGCAACAGGTCTACACATAAATCTTTCTTTCTTTTCCTCAGTTCCCAACAATCATAGTTTCACATCCCAACAATGGAACCATTTGTTGGCATAGGGGCAGACCCAGGGTTCAACTCTTCAACAACACACCAACAAAACCCTAACTACTGGCCCTTTTGGCAACACCTGCGAGGTAGATGAAGTATCATCCAAGGTAGAGCCAAGGGTAGTTGCAGGACTCTGGTTTCTGCAACCTTAGCTGGGACATATTTCTATGATTACAATACTCTAAAAAAACACTTAGCAGTTACCACTCATTAGAATTTAACCTGTATCTACTTCGCAGATAAAACCCTAATAACAGAGTAGCATAGAATTCACCCAAATCTAATATATTCAAGCACTAAGCACAAGGAAACATATCAGATCTATCATCTTATTCACATCATTAAACATTAATCTATCATATTCATCTAAGCATACATCATTGCACTAAGCATAAATCACATAAACAATATAACAACCATAATGCACAAAGAAACCACAACACAATATATACGTGGTTCATCCCCATCCTGGGGCTACATCCACCAACTCTTCTCTTCTTTATTATCTTTTGTCAAGCTTCTTATAGGCACATAGAATCAAAATCCTACTCCACAAGGGACAGGACATCTGCGCGCACCTTTCCAGATCCTCCTTCCCCGAGTAAGTCACATCACAAAAAGCCTTCCTAGATTCTTTGCACAAATCTCTACAGATGACTTGCACTTAGCTCTGCAAGTCTCATCATACACTATGCACAAGCCTCATATAATCACTTTCACTTAGCACAACTTACAACTTGGCCTCAGTGTCTTAGCACTTAGAATCGCACCCAACATGCCACTTAGAATCTCCTAGCTATCTATTTATACATTACAATAGGGCCAAAACATGCGTAAACCTATGGGTCGACATCCCATACCCGTTACATAAGCCCAAAACCTAAAAGTGCCCTAAAAGGGGCTGAGATCCCGCGATCTTCACTTTGACTTGCACTCCACCTTTGACCAGCCTGTTGAAGTTCCAAAATAGGTCAAACATGACCATGGATCTCCAAAACTTGGTCAAGGGCCAACACTTACAAAAAATAAAAATAAAATTGATGACACTTTAAAAATCTGTTACTCAAATGAAGAAACAGAGTCTACCATTGAATTCCTAGGAAACAATCATGCAAAATTGATATAAAATACTTGAAATTTTGTCAAGCTACCCCTCGGTATGCTTTACTATGTTACCTCAAGTACCTTGTACCGTTGGCACGCATTATGAGGTAAAAATCTACATTAAATTGTGTTTCATGCCTTGGGGTGCATGCCTTTAAATAGGGCGCGCCCCTAACCTTATTCCTGAAATTTATGGCATACATTAAGTGTGATTTGGTCGGTTCTAAAACCAAATCCTAAAATTAGTGGATGTCTTTAATTATAATTAGAATTTAGTTGTCACCAACTAACATTGATGGATAGTTGAATAGATGAGGTTGTTTAGGCCTTCGCTAAAGTTGGTGGGTCGAGGGTTCCATTCCTACCGACTTTCGTATACATCATGGATTTTGTTATTTGTTATAACATATATAAATACTATATATATATATATAATCCACGTGAAATATGTGTTGAGCCCCCCTCTGTGAACGGGTGTTGGTTACATGGTATAGTTCAAGACCAAGGGCCAAGAGACGAGGGATTAGGCCCTCGGCCCTTTAGCCTCCCATATGAAACCTTAAATTAACACACACACACACACACACACAATATATATATATATATATATATATATTGGTTACCATATCGATATTACGTTTCAATGTGGGGTGTGTTGGTTGTGGCGGGTGTTGTATCCTTTTCATCACTTGAATGAGAAAAAGAGGGACACTTGGAAGTCTAGTTGGCTCAGCTGAACAGGATAGAATTTAGTGTAGGAGTCAAATGACTCAATCACATGAAATAAACAAACAACTAAGCTAATAACTACTAAAGAAACAAAACTACAATGCATAAGGAAATTAGAACCAAAATTAATCAAACAATTGACAAATATTCATGCCACCAATGGAGAGATTATATTAGTGGGAAAACACCAAGGGAAAAGGGGGACTTATGGATCCCATCTTCCTCCAAGGGAGGGCTCTTGAGTCCCCTATGTGTGAGCTCTTCTTACAAATATCAAACTAGGAAGGAAATGGTGAAGAAATCCAAGCTTATTTTCCAAAGAGGTGAGGTGAATAACTTAATGAAATGCTGCTAGTATGCTCCAAGAAGGAAATAGGTTCCTTGTAGGAGAATAGAGGTAGCATAAAAATACAATGATATTCTTGAATTCATAGTGCACCCATGGCCTCTTTTTATAGAAAATATTTGAGGCATTAGCCAATCAGTCTTTAGTGTGAGCAAGGGGCCCTTTAGGACACCCTTAGGTCTTTGACCAGCCCCCCACTCAGATTCAGCTTGGATTTCAAGGTCAAATCAACTTGGGAGATGAACCAGAAGTTGGTGAGGGGCTAACAAGAACCATAAATGCGTCATTCTCAGGAGTGTGTGTCTTTTATCGTACACAGTCGCGCCTCGGGTGCATGTGCACTTTTCAGATGTTTCTGACCTACGCATGTGCATGCGCTTCCTATAGTTCTTCAATGCATGTTGATTTTTAACCAGTTGTATAGTTTGTGCCTTTTGGAAATTCATTTTTGGAGTTGTGGGTGAATTAATAGGTGTTTGGAGATGCTCGATTCCTGTAACCATTTTTGAATGAAATTCCAGTGATATTAGATGCCCCCTGAGGTATGAGGTTAGGAGCATACGTATAGCTGAAATACATCAATGTTTCGTCTATTGAGAGTACCATTGTAAGAAAGAATGATGATAGGAACTGCAAGAGCAATCCATTAGAGAGTGAGGGGAAACTGTGGGACCCAAACCTTTCTCTAGGTGTGGAAAAATAAAAACTGTATACAAACGAGGTGGGCATGCCCCATGCTCGTGTCATGTAACTCAAAATATGTAAGACAATAACTAAAGCTATATGATGATGTAGATAACTGCAACACCCTCCGGGGCGGTTTGATAATGGAAGATGACAATTATGATGGTGAACATACTCTGAAAAAGAGGCGATGACACCTGTAATAAGTGTCAAAGGCTCGCAGGCATTGATGATCCAACAAATTTAAGAGGTCTTCGGCTAGTATAAAACAACTGCAATAGTTGCAAAGTAAGACCCACCGTAACATGAGATTATGTTGATGTTGAATGTTATGGGGGTCAATGACAACAGAGAGCAATGATGGTTCTCTTTGTGCCATCAGAGACTTCTCATTTTAAAGATAATTATAGTCAAGATACTGTCACCCTTCTGGAAATGGTGTTGATGTTGATTGAAAGGGAGACGCGACTCCAAGAAGCAAAGGGATTCATGAAATCTACTAGATGAGATCAGGAACTGATGAGGAACATGGATGAAATCAAGATGTGGTGAGACTCAAGACTTCCCTTGGTTGGGGATAGATGTGAAGTATGAGTGGCAGCAACCGTGAAATTGAATCTAACGTTAGGGGGACGACTAGACATGGGTTAAATTGTGCTAGAGGCGTGACAAAGTGTACAAAATCAAAGATCGGAGGTAAATGGACTGTGGGATACTCAAAGTTTATGGACAATTTCAACAAGAGTATAAGGTAATGAATGCCCCAACCAAAGGTGAAAGGGGTTTTTTTGAGGGAAAATAAATTCATTAAAGGCGACAAAAAAAAGCTATGTAAATGTTGAAAAGAAAGGCTTTGTACAATTACCAAATGAATAACGAATAATTTGGGATAAGTGTGCAGATACAGAAACAGGTGCCCCAATGTAAGATGGATTGGTCTGTGAGGGCACACATTGTGTGGAGAATTAGTGGAGGGTGGGGGCCCCATAGGTGGGTTTTTGTATGAGGTAAATGAATGGAGGGAAATCTGTAGATGGGAAAACTGACTATGGATGAAATGGAGGGTTAATGATACTGCAGAGGTGTAGTCAAATGAGAATTGTGAGGAGATATCATGGGAGTCCATTGGGAAAGCTAGAAAAATAAGGAGGAGGAGTATGTGGCTGAGTCTCAAATATGCGTAAGACTATTAGGAATCCCATCTCTAGGGGGTGAAAGTGGCATGAGTGTCAAAGTGCCAAAAGGGGACTAGGAATGGGACAACTCATGTAGGGGAGAGTGCTACTGGGTGACGGTACTTAAAATGCAGTGGAGGTGACAGTACTGTAGAGCCAGATGGGGGGATCCTATATAAAAATGTCGGAGGGTGTGACTGGGAGATGAAATTGATATTCAGAGGAAATGATTACATGCTAGTGTCAATCATATACCTGAAGGGGTTGCGTTRGTGTGTGATGACCAAGMACCTGCACACATGAAAATYGAATACCCGACGTGRACAATATCTAAYGATAAAGAACATATAAMAATTATTCGATAATTTTGAACATGAGCATGAGTACCTRGGCATGATGTGAKAAAAATACTCCCCCRGGGCCGAGGATGGAGGGTAACCCGAGGAATGCGACTGTGTAGGTGGTGGGATCCTGATCCTGTGGCTAAAGATGAATCAGAAAATGGATGCTCTGAGCTCCTGTAATTGAGCATGGAATTTKGGAAAAAGGGACTATATATAGTTGTAGGGCCCACATTGCCACCTGATTTGTACCTGCTACCATAGTGAGTTGACAAGAGGTTTTTAGAGGATATTTGGAGATTTTGAGAGTTCGATCCAGCTAATCTAGGATTAGCGAGAGTTGGGATAGTGTTCTCATCCTCTTGCATAGTAGTTAGGGTTTCTTTTATGGGTAGGGTCGTATGGATGGTCGTACTATAGGATTTTGTGAGTGTGGCCCCCTAGTGCGTGGGCAATCGAAGGATACTCACATTGGGGTGTGCAGCTATAGAGAGGACAACTGCACATGGGGGCACATGAGTGAGTGAAATAGGTGCACATTGCATGCGCATGTTTCAAGTACAGTTGTGCACTAGTGCGCAGCTATGTAACGAACATGTGTGCATGAATGCGCTCATGTGGGTGTGACATATGTGCATTGATGTGCATTTGCTTCTTCGTCAGCTGTGCATTGATGTGCCACTGTGCAAAGAACAAGCGCGCATATGTGCATGCCTATGGGGGGTGATAGTTGTGCACATGAGGCAAAGATGGTGGTTTTGAAAAAACTTGTCTTCTTTTGAATTTTTTAGTTCTATGAATTGTGATGGTTGATCAAGTGTTGTTTGTGTGAATGCAGGTGATCAGTTCAGGATGCTAGTCCACTGGAGGGAGAGGGACTAGGTGTGCCTCAGGGAGGTGGTGAGGGATGATCAACTAGGTGTTCGAGGACCTTTGGCAGCCTGTGGGTTGCTAAATTTCTATTGGAGCACTGAGCACTAAGCTGTAGTGTTTCATTGTGTGGGGGGAGTAGCTGATATTCTCTACGATGGAGGATGTCTATTTCCTGACCGAGCTCCCTTTTTGGGGGAGATCCCTACCTGTTGATCCCTAGTTTCCAGGGAGGCACACTTGGTAGATTTGGCCCAGACGTACTGTTAGGGGGAGGATTTTATGTCAGGCTCAATTGTGTGGATTGGGGCGATGGATGCACTGGTGCATCATTGAATCATTGCGATGATAGTGAGGATATACTGATCCTTAGCTACTCAACAGATTAGTGGTGGTCAACTGAGGATCATGTAGAGGGCATTGGGTGGAGATCATTTTTCTTAGGGCTTGATGTTGCACACCAAGATGATAGGGAAGCTCAACAGGTGTCAGGCCACCGACTCAGGTGATTTTTCCTTAGGGTTGATCTTGGTGGCATGGTTCTTGGAGCGGGTGCCCATGTTGTGGCCTAGAGTTTTGTTGGAGGTGGTTGATGCACGGGAGCCATGATTGATGCGATGGGCATCGATTTTGGTATGACATGGGGGTGGGGAGGGTGGCCATTATTTTACAGTTGATCTGGAATGTGTGTGGCACCAGATGCCATAGATCATACTATAGTTACCATATGGTGGGATGGATTTCCGACAAGACCCGAATATGGTTTTACCTCCTAGAGAGGTTTGGGACCATAGAGGTATGTTGATGTATTTTATGTTTTTATGATTTTGATAGTATAGCATATGTTTTATGTATGGATGGATGTTGATGCTATCATTTTTTTGTTGTGTGTCCAAATGTGGGGCCGCGAGGCCGAGAGGTGGAGTTGGTTAGAGCGTCAGCTCATCAGGATCCAATGAGACCGCCGCGGGGAGAGCTATAGGTGGGAAAGAGACATCGGAGGGCTGAGGTTGGTGTGAGGCCAGCCGATGATGTGAGAGTTGGTAGGAGATGTAGATTTGATGACCCCAGTACAAGGCCATCAAATGCACCTCAGGGAGAGGTTAGCGGGGTGCTTGAGGATTTCCGCTGCCAACTGGACATGGTGCTACAAGGAGTGCCCAAGGGCATGTGGACTCAGGTCCAAGATGAGGGAGTCTTGGAGAAGTGAGTGGGCCTTCTGGTAGAGTTGTGGACCTTGATTCATAGAGTAGTTGTATCGAGGGCAACTATGACTGGGCAACTTCCCCTTGGACCTGGTGGACCCCCAGTTAGTGGGGAACCTTCTCCAGATAGAAGACCTGGTGGTGGCACTCTAGAGGCACCATGAGTGATCTTGTTTTATATTTTGGTATTTATATAGGCCTGTAAGCCTATTTTGTATAGGGTACTGTGACACCTATTTTTTACCTATAGGGATGAGGGGGTTCACCTGCCTATGGGTGATGTACATGTTGTACTATTTTTTATAAACATTGATGGTACATTGATCGATATATATATATATGGATATACATTTTTGGGATCTTTGTGATTTTCACATGTGATGATGTTTTGTGATGCATTTTATGATGTCTAATCTATATGCTGTGACAAATTTTTGATGATTTATGCATGTGTGATGGTGTCTTGATGTGATAAGTTCCAATCTAACACTAGGTTAGCCATATTATCTACTATTTGATTGAATTGTTGTGGAATATGTGTAAATGTAATTGAATCAAAATGTCGATATAAGATTCTAACTTGCAGGTATTTGCGGAAGAGGCAAGGATCGCGAACATGGTACACATTGTTGAGCTGCAAGACAACAAGTTGGGAATCTAATAAGATGCTAACGTGGTGAATATGGTGGTGACTAGCTTCAGCAAGGAGGCCAATGACGGTTTTTTATTCTTCTTGTTTGTTGGTTGTTGAGCCTAAACATATGCCACTGGAGTCGAGCAGTTCATGTGAGGGGGTATAGAGGGCCCAAGAGGCCGAAGCGAGATTCTGTACCCATTAGCTAGCTCCATCAGTGTAACCAATGTGATAAGTTGATGGAGGAAACATCTGTCAATAACACAAATGGTAGATCATAAATAAGGCATGGAAGGGAAAAAAATAAAATTAAAAACTCTACAAATGTGTTCAGAACAGAAAAATCCTAATGTAGAAGGACTACGTTCAAGCGTAAAATTTCTTTAATTACAACCCATTGATGAGTTCTTTGAGAGGGTAGCCTTCTAGAGAAGACAAGATGTATGTGCCTTCAGTGAGTGTTGGACGATGTAGGGTCCATGCCATAACGACTCAAATTTTCCATGGCCAAGAGTATCATGAGCAATATTGTAGGCAAGGATGATGTATCCTTCATAAAATGAGCAAAGGTTGACATGGCGGTCAAAGGTGGCCTTTGACCATTTTTTAGCTACCTCATTGTTCTATAATGAAGACCGATGACCTTCATCTAGCGACTCTAAGTTCATCAACCACTTCTCTATTGGAGCAGTGTCAGGTAATGGCTCGATAGCAGTGCACAATGTGGGAATTTCACACTCGATGGAGAGAGTTTCTTTGACCCCATGGACAATATTAAATGGTGTAAAACCAGTGGAGTTTTAACTGTCGTGTGATAAGCCCATAGTGGGGAAAACAACATATGACGTGAATTGGTCTTATGTTTATTAACCATGCGTTGTAACATGGTTTTGAGGACCTTGTTGACCGCCTCTACCTGTATGTTGGATTGGGGGTAGAATGGGGAGGTGAACTCATGGGAGAATCCTAACGTTGAGGAAAGTTTGACAAAGATCTCATTGTCAAATTGTTTCCCATGATAAAAGATTAACTAGAGTGGGACTCTAAAGTGGGAAATGACGTGGTTGAAGAAAAAACATGCCACACTGTTAGTGGTGTTGTTGAAGGTAGGCAAGGCTTCAGCCCATTTGGTAAAGTAATTGATGGCCACGATGATGTACTTGTGTCCATTTCTATATGGAGGGTTGCAAGTCATGAAGTCAATGCCCCATTTGCAAAAGGGGGTGGCAGTAATGACTAGATGTAGAAGAGTGAGTGGTGCTCGTGCTTTGTTTGCATAAAGCTCGCATTTGTCACATCTCTTTACATCGTGGATGCAATCATGAAACAATGTGGGCCAGAAGTAGCTTGCTCGAATGATTTTATGGGTGGTGGACATCCCTAAGAATCGGCCAACACAGGCACCGCTATGATGATCGTTCAAGACTCTATTTGCTTCGTCGATGGTCAAACATCGACGGAGTATGGTGTTGACCCCACGCTGATACAAAATGTCACCAATGAGGATGTAGCGGGGGTCCTGATGGTGAATGCGTCGATGATCATCTCAAGAGAGGTGAGACCCAAACTTCTATGTCAAAAGGTATACGAGAAGGTTGCCATACCAGGGGTCATCCGAGGGGATGTAGATGAGGTGTTCATTGGGAAAATCCGTATTGACGGGTGAAATTGTAGCATCTAAGGGAAATTTCATGATGAGTTCGATGAGGACGAGTTCTTTATTGCTTTTTGGAGTTGAAAACTCTAGGTCATATTCCTGAAGGATGAAGATCCATCGAGAAAATTTGCCATTAATTTTTCGTCGAATTAGCAAGTATTGCATGGGGTTGTAATCTGCCATGACTTTGGCAGTGTGAAGAAAGATATAATGATGTAGCTTTTGGACTGCGATGACAACTACGAGGAAGATTTTTTATTAATGGTTGTACTTCAGGGGTGGTCTTGAAAGGTTTTTACTAATGTAGTAAATAATTTGCTTGTGGCCATCATCCCCTAGTTGGACGAGAACTTCTGCTACTGAGATGGTTGAGGCCGATAAGTACAGGATGTAGTCACGATCATAGTCGGGTGGACTAATTAAAGGGGCATTGGAGAGCACCACTTTTAGATCATCAAAAGAAATTTGGGCATGTTCATCCCATCAAAATGGGATATCATGACGCAGAAACCGAAGGAAACCATGCGCACGAGTGGCATAATCTGGGAAAAAACATCGTAAAAAGTTGGCTTTTCCTTGTAGGCTCTATAGTTGGCGCAAATTTTGAGGTGGTGGAATTTCTGTAATGGCTTGGACGTTAAGGGGTTCCACTATAATGCTGTGTTGGGAAATGATGAACCCAAGGAGGCATCCAATGGTGATGCAGAATACACACTTGAGGGGGTTCAAGAGGATATTGTACTGTCGACATCTCTGAAAGGAGACCCGTAAATCATATAGATGTTGAGTGTGTTTCTTGGATCGATCAATGAGGTCATCCAAGTAAGAGAGGATGATGCATGCGGGATCATGGAAAACATAGGTCATGGCTCATTGGAATGTCGCACTGGCATTTTTTAGTCCAAAATGCATGACACGATACGCAAACGTACCCCATGGGATGGTAAATGCGGTTTTATATTGACCTGTTGGGTGGATCTGTATTTGATTGTAACCAGAGAATCCGTCCATGAAGGACAAGGCCTCATGACCGATGCAGTCATCGATAATTTGGTCGATGAAAGGTGTAGGGAAGTTTTCTTTGGGACAAGCATGGTTGAGATCATGAAATTCGGTGCAAACGCGACTGGTGCCCTATTGTTTCTTAATGGGGACAAGGTTAGAGACCCATGACGTGTACGGGATGGGGTGTATGAACCCAACAACACATAGCTTGTCAATTTCTTTTTTGATGGCCGCTGATTTGGATAAGTGTAGTGGGCATTGATTTTGATGTACAGGCGTGATATCAGGCCATGTGTCGTTACGATGTTTGACAATAGAAGAATCGAGGCTAGGCATCTCTGTATATGACTAGGAAAAAATTTCCCAGTATTCCTGAAAGAGAGATTTGTAAGTTGTGAGTTCCTCAGGGGAGCATGCGGCACCAATGGTGATTTCTTCTATGATTCTTGGTTTAATGGAAATGTCAATTTTGACGGTGGGGGAAATGTTGGCCATGTTGCCTTATTCAAAAGCATTAGGGGCAGGGATAGGGTTGTTGAACCAGTCTATATTCCCAGATGGAATAAAATCCTTGGTTTCGATTACACATATGGAGGCTTGGCTAGGAGAGTCAAAGGCTTCCTGTGAGAGAAAGAGCGCTCGGTGATGGAGGGAATTCCATGGGAAATCGAGTGTATTTAGTTCCTCAAGGATATCTTTGTCGTAGTGGAACATGCGAGAATATAGGGGATCCGGGGAAGTAACATCGGTGACTGTCACCATGTGATTGTCTTCAGGTGGTGAAGATGTGGAGGGGGTATCGCAAATAAGGTGTGATGGTGTTCTTTACATAAACTAGATGTCCATACACCATGGGTTGTGGACCATGGGTGGTGGTAAGATTTCCCGAGGGAAATGAACTGGAG
Source organism: Picea mariana (assembly GCA_032191745.1). Classification (NCBI taxonomy): domain Eukaryota; kingdom Viridiplantae; phylum Streptophyta; class Pinopsida; order Pinales; family Pinaceae; genus Picea; species Picea mariana. The sequence continues at coordinate 16,576 of JASDQU010191471.1, forward strand.
ATTTGGGAGGATTTGGGGGTAAATCCTCAAAAATTCTATCAATGAACCATGGAGGGATAGGAAGTGCCTCAGGTTCAGGGGAGATGATGTGAACATTATATGGAGAGGGAGTAGGGGGAATCACTTGTATCGTAGGAAGTGAGGGGTTTGGAGGATTTTGAATAGGGTCCATTTGACGACGCCTGTATTCAATGATCATGCGACACTGGTATGTGAAATGATCAGGTGATTCACAAAGAGAGCAAGGGAATCTCATTTGTTCGTTGACTGAGGTCATGACATAATGGATATCAATGACTCAGGTACTCAATGACGTAGAAGGAGAGGGGTCTTGTTGAAAATTTTGGCTTACTGTTGTTAGCGTCTATTGAAAATAAGGTAGTGTAGGTCAATGGTGAGTGTAGTGGTCATACTCTGAACAGATGGCACATGCAAATTTGTTTCGCAACCATTTTTTTCTTGTAGTAGAGGACGTGGTGGTAGTACTAGCAGTGCTTGGTGAAGCAACAGGCGATATGGTCGCTTGAGGGAGTTGGATCAGATTGTGTAACTTGGGGAAAGAGGGACATTTATTTGTGGGGTGTCCTTATTTCTCACATAGTGCGCAAGGAGGTTGAACTCGGGGGAAAGTGGAGCGGTGGGAACTTTCTTCTTCCATATGCCCCCAGCTGTAGTGGTGGTGCTAGAAAGTGGGGGTGAGGGTGGTGCGATTGGAGTTAGTACTAGAATATGCATTGGGATTCCCTCTATTTGGGGAGGGAGGGATGATTGAGGGGCCATCGCTGGTGGGTGTAGATACCATACTGGAATGGCAAGCACCATGTTGGGAAGGGTAAGCATTGTGGCTACCTGAAAATCTTGTACACCCAGTGGGGGGTAGAAGAAAGGGATTTGGGTGATGGCTTGGGGGATGGTTTCCCAAACCAGGATTTTCCCTTGGAGAAGGGTAAAATCGGGGGTAAGAAGTGTCGTAGGGTTCTTAGATAATGAAAGAAGTAGGATTTCTTCCACTAGTGGGATATGGGGGAGTGGAGTAGCCTCTATGAGAGGAACGATATCTCTCATTTTAGTTCAATTGAAAGATATGAAACACACATGTGTGGAGGGATAGAGGAGTGGTGGTGCTCCATGATATGTCCCTAGCAAGGATGGGTCATTGAAAATTATGGGGCCCATTTCTATGAGTGGGTAGGCATCGAAATTAGTGTGGACAAGAGGTAGGATGTTATCAATGTTGGAGGAATGGTTAGGCCAATAATGTGAAACTTGGTTGATGGTGATGATATTCTCATTGTGGGGGAACATCATCGTTCGAAACACAGAAGAAGCCACAACCTTCATAGAATACATATAGCTAGGTTCAAACAAGATGTTGTAATCGAGTGGGGTGTCGATAACTTCAATGTTAATAAGAATGGATTTTTCCCCAAGTTCAATGGGGACATTTTGAAAGAGCCCATCAAGAGAGGATGGTCATCCATCATAATCTCTCCAAGTGATGGCAGGTGGTATTAGTTCA
>JASDQU010191472.1:8839-20095 GCA_032191745.1 Picea mariana
TTGGTCAGATGCCCAGACCTGGTCCTAATACTAGTAGTATATTGTAATGGAAGGAACAGTAAAAGATATAACGGTAAATTCTTATCAAGCGTGTATGGGACTGGTAGCCTTGACTTCAAATTTAATCAGGAATTGGAGTGTTTGCCTTGGAGAAGATTTGGTTAGTTATACAGATACTGGTTTGATGGTTCGATTATAGAACTTAATAGAAACTAAACATAATTTGGACGAAATCATAAGTTTCTGTTATTTAAATTGTATTTCTATAGATTCAATTTTTTTTTATAGATTTAGTAATTCAAAAATTTATAGATTCAAAATTTTTTCACTAAATTTCAAACAAAAATTCCAAAAAAATATTAAAAAAAACCAAAATATAAAATGTTTAACTAGCGAAAGAAAATGTGGTATAAGTCAAATGGTTCTGTGAATCTAATTTTCCACAATTTCCACGCTTGCAAAGAAAGTGGCGAGGAAGTGACCAGACCTCTTATTCGAGCCAAAATTGCATAAATTAAAAACGATTTTAAAATATCTACGAATCTTGAAGATCGCGTTGTCTTTTATAAGTTGGTTTAAGTTGTAGATTGGAAGCACTCTTTTCTCGTATTTAGACAATGATTTTGTTACTAACCTATGCCTTATAATGAGTATTAATAAAATTTACTTACTCCTTATAACGAGAATAAACAAATCAATGGATTAATTATATTAATTAAAATTTAGATATATATGATTCTTAAAGTTTATGTTGTTCTATTTTGGTATTTAATATTATACATAGAGAACTGTTGTAATAATATGTTGGAAAATTGCAAAAATAACTATGATAAAATAGAGGATATCCAAAAAGTTCTACTAGTGTAAAGTGGGAAGAAGATATGAGTATTTAAAGACTTGCTTGTTGTAAGCTTTCTTGTTCCAGTGGAGACATGCCATTTATATTTACCTTGTTGGGCATGTGATACAGAGTCTTCTCCTCAATGTTCTTCTCAACATCTTAACCAATTGACATTCTCTAGATAGAGGTGGTTAATTGAGGGTCCCTAACCAGATTTGATAATTGATTATGCAAAGTATTGCATTTAGCTTCTAAATTCTCTATTTGCCTCATTTTTTCTAGCAACATTTCCATTATAACTGACCATTCCATTGCTATGATTTTCCCTCATAAAAATTGAAGTGTACCATGGTATTGGTATTATAAGGAACCTTGACTTCAATCCTCCCAAATTGGGGTGATGGAAAACCCCCCTTTTTCTTTCAAGGTTTCACATTCCATGCAAGAAGCTTCATTGGCCAAGCGATCAACTTGTTGATTAATTTCTCTTAGGATGTGGAAAACTCTATTGATGCAAATCATCTAACCTTTTGTTGAATTCACTAAATAGGCCTTGCTCAATCGTCATCTGATGAAGTAGAGAAACACATAAGTTTGATGATTAATGTTGAGTCCCCAATGACAATTAGCTCACTTAAAGCCTTGGATCAAGAAGCTTTAACCTTGGTATAATGTAAGTTCCTTAGCATGATTTTCAGTGTCTCTACCTAGGCCCCATTCAAAACTTACTTCATGATTTCCCTCGAGATAAAAATGATCCCCAGGCTAGCACCTACCACCCTAGGATTTCTTTTTGAGCCCCCATCAAAAACATAATGAACTTCCTTTGAGATAAACATGATTGTTCAATTTTGTTCCCTGTAAACATGTTGAGATTTATAGGAGTCAAAACAAGCCAATATTCTTTTCACCTCATCCAGTAAAGAAAGAAAATGTAAATTGTGACAGGATTGAATATTCCGAATCCAGTTAATAACTAGCATGGAATCCCCAAATATTTGTATGAAGTTGACTCCCTTTTCTAGAGCCAGAAGAAGAATAAGCTTAAGGGACATTAATTCAGCATAGTTGTTGGTGCCAAGTCCAATCCCATTTTGACTTTGAATGAATGTTTATTCGATAAGTGTAAGAGGGCACCTCCCCACATCTTTGGTTATGATCCCGAGATGCCCCATCAAAGTAGAGCCACGACTTATATATGTCTATTTGTTTTTCTTCAATGACACGTATCAGAGTGATACCTTTTTCCTAAGGGAAATGGGAGAGAATGGCTAATCCTTTGGCAACTGTGATTTTTGGGATGGATGGTTTTTCATGAAAGATAGCTACGTTCCTTGCTAGCCAGATACTCCAAATCATGATGAGAGGAAAATATTTGATCTTTTTGTATCCAGGGGATTTTACCCAGGTCTGCCATGCTTCTTCAATTGACTGGCCTTCCCACACACACTGCACCCCCAAATGTGAGGAGCAACTTATCCACACATGAATGGTATATGGACATAACATGAAAAGATGGATCGATGTCTCATCATTTTTCTTGCAGAGAGAACACCACCCATGACCTTCTAGGTGTCTTTTCTTCATGTTATCCCAAGTGGGTACCTTGTTATTAATGAGGCACCCCATAAAGATACATGCCTTTAAAGATAATTTTATCTTCTAAAGGCCTTTCCACCACCAACTAGGCTCCCTGAGATGATGTTCCAAATTTAGTTGTATATATCCCATCTTGGGGGTGTAAGCCCCATGCTATGCATGTACCCAAACCAAATCATCAACATGATCAGTGAGTCGAATATGGGAGGTAATTAGTTGTTTGATATAATTTTTCTAGCGGACCGCTTGTTCTCCTTCCAAGCCTACTTGAAGAGTTGTTTTCCATCCTTGATTCCAGATAGAGGACTGAGCAGGATCTACAATTTGATTTAAATGAAAGATTCATTGGAAGTGGAGAGATTGGATTACATCTATAGGTAAGATGTGGTTTTTCCCACTTCTAGGCCAAGGGTTCGAGCTTATGCACACCTTTGAGCCATTCCTGATCTGCCAAGCTAAGCCTTTACCTATGATAGGAAAGGAGTTCAACGTAGCTTTCCAAATGATAGAGAAATTAGGGTTTTGCTTGATGAGATCCCTAATCCAATCAACCAATGAGGCCGGATAAATGTATTTTTTGATAACAACGACTATCCACAAATTTTGAGAATGAATGAGGTTCCAACAAAGTTTGGTAGCCAAGGCCTTTGAAAAGAGGAAGATGTGTTTAAGCCCCCAACCCCCCAACATTTTTTGGATAACCAAATGTTTCCATTTTATCTAGGGGAGGACAAATTTTCCCTCGGATCCGACCCACAGACATATGAATCATACTCTACGAGCCTTTTCCAACACCCCCTTTGGTATCCATGGTAGGGACATCAAATACACTAGGATGGCTTCTAGTACTGACTTGACCAAAACCAATCGTCCCGCTCTAGTTAACTAGTGAAAAATCCAAGATTGTAAGCGCTTTTCCAACTTTGCAATGAGCCATAACCAATCCTCTTTCTTATAACAATTTGATTTAAGATGAAACCCCAGATACTTGAAACCCTCATCTAGATCTTGTGATGGGTAAGGGAAAGGGAGACATAATTATGATCTGAAACATTGGAAGGGATAATCTTAGAAGAAATGAACTGATTGTTTAGGAGAAGGTCACAGTGGATGAGAAATATGTCTAGCCTAGATGCAATATGACTAGGCCCCAATCTTGTTGTTTTAGGTGAATTTAGCTTTGATAGGCTTGACGTCAACTAGATCCTAATCAATGATCATATCCTCCATGATTTCCCTAAAGGGATATCTTATTATGTTGCCACCTCTCTTTTCTTTATTTGAAAAAACCCCATTGAAGTCTCCTACCACATACCCGTATCTTGACGAGTAAGGCAGGTCAAGATTTGGTGTTGGGTGTTTTGAACAAATTCCAACTTGAACATTGAATTATCCCAGAGGGTACATATCCCTCTTGAAGCTCCTCTAGTTTTTAATTGTTGTATCCACATTAATTTCCCATTTATTTTTTCCAACCTCTAGCATGTGAGCCTCTTTCTAACTTAGTCTCTTGGATGAGGATTATGCCAACATTTTCAAATCTAATAATATCGCTTAATGATTCTTATTTGTAATTGTTGGCCACACCTCTACAATTTCAGGAGTATGAGTGATGTCATTATTTTAACAGAGTTGGTTTATATGTTCCACATGATTGGCTTTCTATCAATGCTTGAGATCTCGAGGTTTTGAGTGAATAAAGATATGCTCCTGATCCTATTAAGCTTTCGATAGTAGTCTGTATGTCCAAAGTTTTTTTGTTTGTTTACTACATCTTCCCTTTTATCCTTTGTTGGTTTTCCCCCAACTTTCTCGGGGATTTGATCTTCCTTAGTATCCTCCTCCCCGAGTTGTTGTTGAGCTTTCTTTTTAGCAATTACTCTATTGGATTGTTGATGTGCTTTTTCATGAGCATGATCTATTTCTTCTTTATTATTTGAGATACGATTTTCTTTTGTACATAAAGGTCCTCCACTTGTGATTATGAATAAATGGGTTGCATGAATAATTGAGGAGCTATTATAGGTGTAGCCATAATTTCAATCGAGGCCACTATCTCTTGCCAGGAGAGGATCTCAAACCTATTTGTTGAGATGATTGGTTTGGAAACCTCAGTGTTGATGCATGTGGAGATTGCATGCTTTGGGGTTGAAGGAGCTACTTGATGAGAACTCGATGAGGTTGTTTGAGTTGTGCTAGGATGGAGCGCTTCTCTTGAAGCCAAAGGAGCCACTGAACTTGTGACAGAGGGGGAAATAAGATTTGATCACAATTTTTTCTTCACCATTTTCCATTGTTCTTCCATATATACCATTATTTGAATTTGGGATTGATCTTCTTGCAGTCTTTGGTGAAGTATCAATATTCATGACAAGATTTGCACTTAAATGATAGCTTCTCAAAGTGTATCTTTTGGACATGCTTCCAATTATCCAAGGTGAGTAAAATAGCTTGTAGAAGATCTTTTTCTAGATCTACTTCAACACATATCTTGATGTAGGAAAACATGCCAACCTTCGATTCATATTTAATGATATATTTCCCTAGTTTATTTCTAATGCATCTCATAGAGTTTTCATTCCACCAATGTAAGGGAAAATGGGGAAAACGAACCCATATAGGAAAAACCAATGGAACGTCAATATTGGGATCAAAATATGGAGTCCAACGATTGAGATACATTCCCCTTGTTCTGAAGAAATATGATCCATTTCAGAAGATGAGATCTTGATCTTCTTTGGTTTTGAATAGGAAGGCATAAAACCCTCTTCCATAGAAGTAGTAAGTGAGCTTCCATTTCATCATGGCCATCTAGTTTTGTTGCATCCAAATGTTCATTGATTTGGGTGAGGGCCATATACTAGTAAATTGGTCAATGGGCCCTCTTTAAGCCATGTGTCGGGAGGATGCAAATGACAAGATTTACTTTGTAAATTTGGTCCATCTTTTTCACAAAGTGGGATGGCTACTATTCTTAGATTGATTTCCCTAAAAAAGCAATGAGGACATGTAAAGTAGCCACATTGGCATCACGTGGGGAAGGATGACCCCCTCTTAGATCTGAATCTATGACATGGACAACGTGGTGGTGATAAAAAAACTAAGATTTCTTAGAACTGCTTAATAGATAAAAACATTCTATTTTAATTATGTCCACATAAAAAAACATTAAAAATGCTTGAATTAACAACAATTTAAAGTCCAAAACAATTACAATTTTAAGGCCAAAACAATGAAGTGTGAGCCTTCAATTCTATCATTACATAATTGTATATGCTTATCACATAATTAAAAACATGAATCAAATATGATTACACTTACTTTAGAATTTACGTGGTATCACATATTTGTTGTGGCATTGTTTTATTATTCCATTTTCGTTAAAAATCAATTTGATATGACACGCAAAATAGTCTAATAAATATTATTTTTTTCTATCATCAACATATGCATCTTTATAATTAACAAAAAATTCAAATTCATCAAAAAAAAACATCTTTATATTTATCTTTAGACCTTTTCACAAAATTAAGCTCAAACTTATTATATTGTGGTAAATCCTGAGAGCAAACATTTAAAATAGAGTAACTCCAACATTTGTTCTATTCTTCCTAAGATATGTTTAAAACCAGTGAAATCAGTAACAAAACCGCTCATACCTTGTATCTCAGAAATGCTTTAAAATAATAGTTATGTAATTCAAAATAAAAAAATTCACGAAATATATATTAATTGTTTTTACAAAAGTTAATGTATATATATATTAACATAGTAATAATAATAATACATATTATATGTATTAATATTAAAAAAAATACATAATCAAAACTTATGAAACTTTATTTTTCACAAATATTTTTATCAAATTAAAAAAATAAATTTCCCTAAAAATATTAAATTTATATACTTGTTAATATAATTATTTGCTTACATAATATTCCAAATAAAGTGAGGTGATAAGTTGGTTGTCAAAAAATTGACGAAGAGATGGGCTAACTAATTGAACACATAATCCATTTACAAACATTAAAATTAACACAATACCACATAATTCAAATGTTTAACATATCAGTTCTAATCATTAATTTGGAACTTATGTGAGATAACCATGATTTACATATTTAGTACAACAACTTCAATCTTTAATTTAGAGACTTGTTATGTTATTCATGTGAATAGAGTATATAAGAAAAATTTATTTATCTATAAATAAAAAATCAAAAACTATAAATTGTTTTCGTAACTTAATTTAAATATATATTAAATTAAGTGAAGAAGCTAACTACATTTAACATGAATTATAGAATATTTTAGATATTTTTATTTTACAAATATTTTTCAAGAGAAATTTGTGAAATCATAATATTACAATTAAAAATTAAAAATCATAATACCCGATCCATTATAAATATTAAATTTCAAAATTAATTATAAATTATAAATTATAATACTCCATCATTTATAAATATTAAATTTCAATTTTTTTATTTAGTTGAAAATTCTATTTAATATATAAAAAACATTGCAAACTCAAAAAAATTAATCAAAATTCAAAGAATTTGACATGTTATCATGCTGCATATATTATATAACATGTAGAAGGCAAGGCAGGTATAAAAATAAATAAAAAAGAGTGATGTTACAAGGTTTTTGGGTTTGTTTCGAGATTGATTGATTTTAATGATGTTCATGAGGTTGAACAACCTAAGGGACCAAGCGAATAACAACCCTAACTCATCTTCTTATTCTTTTCAATGTCGAATCTTCTTCTATGAATCTTGACTAGAAGATTAACAATCTGGTTGATCTTGTCCTCGTCAAATAGCTGGTGCATGTTGTCAACCTTTAAGCTGTTTTCATACTGATTGTAGATATCCTCGTAGGCTAAAGATTCCATTACAAAGTGCCACTTTGTCTCCACCACATCCTTATTGAAGAATATGCAAGTTCTCTCCTCCCAAACTTTGTTGGGTACCCTCGACCTACCTGTATCACATCTAAGGTGATGTGAACCTGTCCTAATCTATGTGACTAACAACCTTTCTTTTCCTTTAATAGCTGCCCCTAAATATGTTTTATTGCTATGATCACAATTTGGGTTAAACTCCTTGATGTAGTATGATTTTTTATGCCCACTGTGATTGGTCCACATGACAGTCCTAAATTTTTCATTCACAAACTTTTTTATTTCTTCCTTGGTGTTAGGAAATTCATGCAGCTTGATATTCCACTTACTCAACCACTTTTTATTTTGCTTCATCCAATTTTTCTCATATGGTCTAACTCCTCCTCCATAGCTAATTTGGGCCAGTGTTGGTTATCCATGTTTTCCACCTTCATTAAATAGCTTATTAATTTGATTATCGTTGTCACCTCCAACGGAAAATTACATGTTTCAACTAAAATAATTTCATACGACACTGTGGCTTTAACTTTGAGATTGCTAGTAATTAATTGCTTTTGAATTATTTCTAGTTGTCTCCATATGTAAGTTGACATGTTGTTTCCCCATATTTCACAACCATAGAGAACAATTGGCGTAACCAGCAAACCAAAAAGGTTTTTTTGGTTTTCCAATCCCAAAGTTCTGTTTTTCTGCACTTGTTTTGGAGTAAGTATGAGGCTCTCCACCCTCCTTGTATCGTTTTCTCCCTACACGTCTCCCAACTGAGCTTATAGTGGAAGTCAATCCCAAGATATTTGTATGCTTTCACTATCTCCAATGGATTGCCTTCGAAAATAAAGACGATTGGTTTGTCTTTTTTGTTTAAAGAAAAGATCATGATTTTGGTTCTGGTAATGTTCAATTGCATCTCTACCTCTTGAAAAAAGTCTTATAAGGCCTTTAGATGTTCTCTTAATCCATGCGTTGTTTTTGAAATTAAAATAAGTTCATCCACATGTAAAAGTAGCTTCACCACATACCCTGCTAGATGGACCCCTCTCCATCTGTCCTACTCAACCAGACTTCCAACTTTTCAATGTATAAACCAAACAAAGTGGGAGATAGAGGACATCCCCATTTAACACCAATATCACTACCAAAACGTTCAAACATTCCTTCACTTGTTCTGATTTTATCTCTAACCTTCTCATAAAGTCTATGATTTTCCGCTCTATATCCATTTGGGATACCCAACTCTTCCATTATGTTCCATAGTTTGTCTCTAGGCACTCTGTCAAAGGATTTCTTAAAGTCCACAAAACAACAATAGGTTGTCTCACCTTTTTTGTCCCAGATTTTCTCTATCAAATGTCTAAGGGTGACATAATGATCAATGGTAGAATGCCTAAGTCTAAAACCTGCTTGCCCTTTTTCCCCTTTTCCCTCATCTTCTGCCCAACTGCTGATTCTTTTCTCTATCATGCTCCCCAAAATATTTTCCATGAGGGGGTTGATCATAATAGTGCGGTAGTTGGAAGGGTGATTGATATCTCCATTCTTAAAGAGAGGAATGACAACACTCGTGGTCCATTCTCCTGAAAATCCATCCTGGATGACCCCATTGGAAATTCATTTTATGTGAGGTGTAAGGATCTCAACCCCCCACTTTAAAAATTTAGCTTGAAGCCTATCTATGTCCCCTGCTTTGCTGCTTGCTAGCTTCTTTATTCCTTGCTTGATATCATCCACTGTGAATAGTTCCATTGATGAAAAAATGCAATCTTATTGTTGCTAATTCAACTTATGAGTTCATAATCAAAACAAACCCAAACACAAATTTGTTGATAAGAAGAACCGAAACAAACCCAAATGCAAATTCATTGCCGCTAATTTAGTTTATGAATTCATGACTTTAGAGTCAAAACAAACCCAAATTGATGCTAATTTCGTTATGAGAAGAATCCAAACAAGCCCAAATGTAGATTCATTGATGCTAAAGTAAATTTCTGAATGCCAATTTAGTTTGTGAGAACGATAAAATTGGTAAAACCCCACTTTCACAAGGCTCCTATTTTGAAGCCTGGAGATATTTACACAACCTAGTTATGGCTTTGAAATATGTTTGCATTTGAATATGGTTATAAACAATAACGTGGTATCCTTCTCCAACCTCAATGACCACTCCTATGAGCATTTTTGAATTCATGAATGACAAATTTAGTTCGAGATTTGAAACCCCTACTTGTTTTCAGCCATTTGTAATCGGTTACAATCTCATTAAAAGAGGGAGATAACTCCTAGTAGTTTATCCATTCAAGCAGAATAAATGCTCCCTCCTTATCCAAATGACGAAAAAAGAAAGTTTATCCTTTGTCTTGTTGGTGGTTTATGTTCGCCATTGATATTAGTAACAAAGACGATACAAACAATTTGAGAACCTCCACAAATTCACCAACCAACATGTCCCTTAGGGAGATGAGGTGGTCGATGGTATTGTCACTACACTACATAAACTGAATCACCCATCGATCATTTTTTGTTTCAAGATTCTCGAATTATCTAAAAAAGATGGGCATAATAGGGAAGGACATGGACGAATTGGAACACACTTCCGTACTAGATGATTTCATGTTCTTAGATCAAAGATCTCTGGTTGAGAATAGATAACCTTGAATACAATCTATCATCGAATAGGGTGAGGATCGAATACAATCCATCGTCGAAGAGGGTGAGGATCTAGGCCATTAAATACGTTAAGACTTCACGACGACCAATATCCAACCTACTACTCAACATTGAATGATGCGATAGGTGGATTATAAGTTGTCGAGTCTAAATTGCTTTCAGATCTGACGACTTATAATCCACCTGCCACAACATTCAATGTTGTGTATCAGGTTGGATATTGCTCTCCAAAACTTCATGCATGTGAGTCAAGTCAATCTTTAAACACCAATGGGCATTGCCATTAAACACCAATACACACACATACTGCATGTAAGTAGTCGAGCCACTTAACTCGTGGTTGATGAACGCATAGAGGAGATAACATCTTCCGCATTCTTACCCCGACATATTTCTGCCCACCATAGCTTATATGTGGCAATCATGTTATCCATGTTAATGAATAATATATTTTAATTAGGCGCCCTGATGATTAACTGACGCATAATGACATGCACGAGGGTTATTTGTGTTAAGCTCAACCTTTGATTTGTGGACACGATAAGAATATTCTTCTATCACTAAATCTCACTCGCACATTGCATATTTTTAATTAAAAGACTGATTAATGTGGAAGTTAACGTCTCTCTCTGAAACTTGTTCCCAAAGTTCTGGGATCTTGGGAACGGGTACTAAACGTCCCCAATTGGACAAGAATAGTTTTGGGAACTTGGGAGCTTTTTGGGAGCTTCAACATCAAGGAAATGGAGGCTTGGGAACATGTTTCCAAAATAGAGAGCTTTAAATTAAAATTATATTTATAATTTTTTGTATTAATAAGTAACAATTTTAGATATTATTAAATCAAAATGTAAATAATTTTATTCCATTATTAAAAACACATAATTTATTACAAATATTTTTATTATATTTATTCAAAACGTCTCTATAAAACAAAGGCAAAACTACATGTAAATATTATTTCAAAAATCGTATAAATAAAAAAGCTTGATAATACTAAACATGAAATTGGAATAAATCAATACCCTATCCATGGAAAACATTAGCTCCAATTTGTTGTTTCTATCAACCAATGTTGGATTACTGAGAGGGGGGGTGAATCAGTAATAGAGCAATTTAACCATATAATCCAAGTGTTATATCAATGAAGCATTATTATCCAATAACTGCAGAGTAAATAAGCAATGAACAAATGAACAATCATACACATACACAGTACACCAGTGTTTTACGTGGAAACCCAAAT
>JASDQU010191474.1:1740-13295 GCA_032191745.1 Picea mariana
ATGTTTTTATTTCAAGGAGAGTACAAACTCCAAAATACTTGCATATTTATTGTTTTATATTCAGTTAGGAAAATACTTCTAAATTCTTTGCATATTGGAGGATCATCATTGCATTGTTTGTCGTGATTTTGTGAATGGTTGTTCAGGTTTTACTAAGAAATGTTTTGGACATATCTCACAATGTTGTCTTCTTTTTGGATACAGGCTATGACAAACTATGGATTTGAAATAGTGCAAACTCTCATTATTGATATAGTACCTGCTGAAACTGTGAAGAAAGCAATGAATGAAATAAATGCAGGCAAGCATTTTCTGCCAGATTTAAGTCAGAATGGAATTCTGTACATGCAAGTACATCATCAAAACTAATTTCTGCCAAGCACTATATTTAAATAAAGGAATAGATTCTCTTTGTGGAACTATGCCTGTTTTATTTTGAGAGATTCTTTGGTATACCTTTGTATGTTATGGATAGTTTGATGGTGTGCACTGCAAACTAATCGTCATTCAACCTCACTAATGTAGCTTTGGTTTTAAAATGCAATATCTTCTCAAAAAAATATCCTTAGAAAAACAACACATGAACCTACATTTTTGCTCCAGTCTATGCATATTTTTGGTTTAGTTTTTATATTTCACATTTCTTTTACAATATTGGCCATCTGAATCCTGTAATTGGTCAATTGAACTTTGATTTCAGCTGCAAGAATGAGGGTGGCAACACAAGAAAAAGCCGAGGCAGAGAAAATATTACAAATTAAACGAGCGGAAGCTGAAGCAGAATCAAAGTATTTGTCTGGATTGGGTATTGCTCGTCAACGGCAAGCAATTGTGGATGGCCTTCGGGAAAGTGTTCTTGCTTTCTCAGACAATGTGCCTGGGACAACCGCAAAAGATGTGATGGACATGGTCTTGGTGACACAATATTTTGACACAATGAAAGAGATAGGAGCATCTTCAAAGTCATCATCAGTATTCATCCCCCATGGACCTGGTGCAGTTCGTGATGTTGCTGGGCAGATCAGAGATGGATTACTTCAGGCACATGCCCATGAAACATTATAATGCTTTCTGGCTACAGAATAATAATCTGCATGACTACCCTCCTATTGTTAATTGTAATATGTATTTTGGATTGCCATTTGCCTTTGTCTGATATTCTGATAGACCTGGAGCAGTTTTCGTGAAGTGTTGAATTGTAGCATAAAAGCACATCATGTGCAAYATTGTTTATAGTTTGCCTTTTTCCTTTTGAGGAATTCTYACAGCTCTGTAGTATTGTTTTGTGAAGTGCTTATTAGTACATACACACTTAACCTTGTATATGAAGTTCAATTAGAAAATATGCATAAATGCAGGACAGTGGTTACCCATTTTTTCAGTTTTTTAAACAAAAATAGATGTTCAGCATGGATGTGAAAATTGCTAATTACTAATTATAAATATACTAAGCTTCTGTCTTGTGGAAAGCTTGGCAAACGCGGGACACATGTGTAGGGCATATGTGAAGGATATAGATATAGGGCACATGTATATGATTCTCTTGGCYCCGCAGGATCAATGCAGCTTGGTGAAGGACTCAATTTTCAACAACACTTCATCACAGACACAATGAAGAATGGACATAGTTCTAGGACATTTTACTAAACCTCTTGGAAGGGATATGTTTGGTGTGTATGTCAATATGATCATTAAGGGGTGTTTGTTAGGTCATTAGAGCAATGGTCACATTTGTAAACATTGTATAAAGATTAGTGTGTGTCTTCCAGTTTTTTGTCTTCCTATTTTTTTGGTCGTTTGTTGTATCGACCTATTTGGTTGGGGCGTTTCAATCTTATTACATCTGATCCACAGTCAATTAATTTAGTTCTGTCCAAGGTCAAAATATTATAAAGTATTGGGTGCCATTAAATTTATGTTCTTGTACATATGACCTCACTATTTCAGATTGGCTACTATTATCATATGGAAAAAGTAATATTTTTAGGGTATACTCTCTATTGTAGCACCTTTTAATTTAGTTGGTACCCAAAATTTTGTGTACCCTCAAAATTTTTGCAAGTGCATATTTGTGGCTGTCTCAGAGAGTCTTTTGTTGTTATGGGCCTGTCCTTTTCATCAAAGCCTTCTCCTGGTCCATAAAGATCTCATGTCTAGCTTCCTTAGGTGCATTGGGTCAGGTAGATTAGGTCTTTGTTCCTTTAGTAAATATTCTGTTCAAGTTGCTAGATTTCTGGTCCCATTCCTTGGTGTATCTGATCTAGTGGCACAAAACTATGCCCTAGGCAGTGCTCGTGTGGTCTCTTCATAATAAGTCAACAATGCATATGTTGTACACCCCTTCGATGAATTTGAAGGACAAAGAGCGGTGAAAAGGAAGAACAATATCATGCTAGGAGAAACCATGCCCTTGTTGTTCTGAATAAGTCTGCAATCACTATTTTGTTTTGATAGTGTCTTTTGATGACATTGACGTAAGCATGCTTGATGTGGGTTGGTAGTTCTTGGAGAAAGGCCATCTAAGTACTTAGCTCTAAATGATTCTGTTCTTAAATTGGTCAAGCAGTTTTCTGATTCAAATGAACCCATTGCTTCTATCTGTCATGGGCAACTAATTCTTATTGCTGTGGGTGTATTGACAGAGACAACATGCACTCCGTATCCTGCCATAATGCATGTTGTTGTTGCTGCTGGGAGACAGTGGAAAGATCCAGATCAATGCTGTATATCTTGTCTCGGGGAAAGTATTGGCGAGGGTATGGAATGTAACGTATTGGCGACATCGGCGGAAAATATCAGAATATCTCGGAAAATGTCACAAGACCTAAAAAAAAAATACAAAAACACTCATTTTTTTCAAATTTTTAAACATGTAAAGCAACAACAACATCAAATAAACACATTGCTACATAAATATGAAAATACAACTAATAAATAAGATGCATAAGATATCAAGTGGTCACATATTGTTACTAAACTGAAAATTCTGAAACATGTTCATGATAGGATGATAGTAGATACAAAATTATATCAAATGATAAAAAATAAATGTATCTCATGAGATGAATCATCAGGAGGCATCTAGATACTAAATAGTACATGATAAAATGAAAATGATAGATCATAGGAATCCAAATCATTGATTCCCTCTAGACCGTGCCGCTCTAGCCCTTTTACGGGTAAAGGGCACCACTTTTCCTCTGGAAGCAGTAGGTGGTCATGAAGGTACTCGAGATGAGCTTGGAGTGGAAGCTCTAGCTTCTCCAGATGCTTCATCTGAGGTGGTAAGTGATGGGGACGAGGTGGAAGGAAAAGTGTGTTGCTTCCTCCCAGTCCCAACGGACCCAAGTCCAACTCCAGGTATGGCTCTCCGTGGAGGTGGTGGTGGCATTGGATCTACTGAAAGTCCAATCTCCTCCTTAGCCTCTATATCCACTGGAAGTGGAACATTGTCCTCCTCCTCCTCCTCTGTTGTCGCCTCCTCCCTCAAATCATTTGCATGCTCCTCCTCCAACCACTCGAGTGCCTTCTCCATCTCAGGCTCCTGAATCTCCACCCTCCATTGACTAGTGGTGTCAATGTCATCCAATGAAATGGCCTCTATGTCAGGTTCTTTGTCAAGTTGCTTCACCCACAACCTTAGATTGTAGTAAACATATACCAAGTCATTAAGGTGCTGGGTACCTAACATGTATGAACATTGAGAGCCATAGTTAGTGATGGTAAATAGTAAATTTTAAATTGTAAAATAAAAAAA
Source organism: Picea mariana (assembly GCA_032191745.1). Classification (NCBI taxonomy): domain Eukaryota; kingdom Viridiplantae; phylum Streptophyta; class Pinopsida; order Pinales; family Pinaceae; genus Picea; species Picea mariana. The sequence continues at coordinate 5,498 of JASDQU010191474.1, forward strand.
AATATAAACAATTTTAATTTTGATTGTTGCATTTTTGAACATTTCTAACTTGTTGCACTTTTTGGAGTGTATCTTTTCAAAGACACTCCAATTGCGCTCACACCTTGTTGTCGTCCTTATACACACTTGCAAACATGAGCTAAGTCTTGCTCATTTAGTGTGTCCTTGGAGGCACAATGCCTAGGTTCAAAGCCGATGATGTCACTTTGACTTGAACCTCTTTCGTCTAGGCTTACTCCTAAGGAAGTCAAGTGGGGTAGACCCTAGTTACTAGATATGATTAATGTTATGTTCTAGGAGTTGGTTTTAATTAATTACAAGGTTGGGGGGAAAGACTAACCTATGTGCAAATGCAACAATGCAAGATGCAATGATTTACTTATGTCAAGCAAACCCTTCTCTAAGTCAACTAAGACTAGTGCCTAAGGTTGGGCAAAATGGTCAACTAATGTTTGAGGAGGGTTAATTACAAAAGATTTACAAATAAAACAATGATTACAATTACTTCACAACAATGTTAGATACAAATCCACAATTAGATACAAGATGAATAAATGATACAATAGATACAACAAGAATATCTAAGAACTACAAAATATAAAAATACAAAGAGGCAAGTTAACCATGTGTTTTAATGTGCATGAAATAAAGGATTTTAAAGCATGAAGATCATCAACACATTAAAACCAAGCATGTCCCAATAGCACTTACTCTATTGGACTGTTTTTCAATGGCAACATCAACACTCAAGACCCAACAAGATGATGCCTCCAAATGGGATGCGCTATCTCTTGAGGGATCACACCACAAATAACACTTAACAAATAAAATGGAAAGCTTGAAAGAACAAGTGCTCAACAATACTTAAAAGATTGACACTTAGATAATTAATCCACAAAGAAGTGTACTTGCATGTAAAAATGAAAGAGATGTGTGCTTGCAAGCAAAGTTTTAAACAACCATAAGATGTACCAATGAAAGTAAGGTGTTCAAAAGCTTAGTAGATTAAAAGTTATTTAAAGATTGTTAAAGCTTCTATTACCTTAACTAAGTGTCAAACCAAAATCATCCTCCCCCAATTACCAAATGGCTACTGGATTTTCAAGAAGTGAGGCAACGAGGCCTACCTTAGCTTCACAGGTCAACCCTAAAGATCTGAGTACTCTCAGAAAGGACGTCGCGCGCCGTGAGACCGTCCCTGACATAACACCTTTTGTTGCTTTCCTCAAACCCCGTTTTAGATGGCGAAGATGGAGAATTTAGGTGTCCTATTAAGTCTAATATGTTATTACCCCTATGGACTAAGTATTTTAAGGTGTTTGAGAGTGTTTAAGTGACTTTTACTTGTCCAAAATTAGTGGAAAAAATGCCAAAACCGAAACTTTATCCAGCCCACAAGATGTGCTTTAAATCTTAAGAATGAAGCATGTAAACACATATATCATGTATAATGAATTGCTGAAAAGAACAAATTACTTCTACACCATTTACTTAACCATGAAAATTTTGCAAGCTTGAAAGAAAAAAGTGTTTTTAAAGGACAAGAACAACTTGCCAATAAAAGAGAAGATTGTTTTAACTCATCATCACTTAACCATGTATGCTATTGCTTTAAGAAAAAAAAAGTGCCAAGAGATGAAAAGTACTTGCTGAAATAAGAGTGTGTCCGTACACCATAAACATGCCCCACATATGCTTCAAACTTAGATGATGGCAAATGGCCTTAAAGATAAGTTATTTGCAAGTTAAAAGGTTTATTTCTTAAACCGCTATTATTGCATTAAACCATGTGATATTGTATTAGAACATGTGTTATGAAACTTGAAAAATTATAGCATGCAAGTAAGATTATGCCCCAAGGGCTTAAGCTAACATTAATTATGTGAATGTGAGGTCTACTTTTAAAATATTTTAACCATTTGAGCATAAGCAAATCATAAAACCAATGAAAATCATAAGCAAATTTATGTTTTTATGCAGAAATTTTTCACATACAAGTATCTCAATAAAAATAGATTTAATGTGACCTATCTATGATTGTTAGCAAACTGAAATATGGAAAGAATGAGCAAAGAAATCAGATCTGAAAAATAATGGAGTTTTAGGTAGGTTTTAAGAGTAGACTCTTCCTTGAGGCTAGCCCAATAAAACCCTAGAGGTAAACCTGCAAAAGTTGTGAGAAAACTACAAAAATAGATAGAATGTGAGTAGATTTAGATGGTAAAACAAAATACTTTGAAATACCCAAATAGATATTTCACTAGATCTATGATAATACTACCACAAATCTATCCAAACAAAATACTTTGCTTGAAGCTTCTACTCTAGATCTATAAACTTGAAGCAAGAATGAGAGAGAAAAATAGAACAAGATCACCTCAATAGTAGCAAGAAGCAACAAGAATACTCTTTATTTCTTCAAATCCTCCAAAGTCTTTCTATTACTCAAGAGGAGTCTTGTAGCAACATGTTGCTCCAACACTCTCAAGAGCAAAATGGAAAGGAAACACAATGAACAAGAGAGAGAGAGATGAGGGAGAAATTCAGTAGCATAACAATAGCTCAAGATATGGTATCAAATGAGTGAGAGAGGGGTTCTATTTATATTTGGGAAGGAAAAGCTACCCCTCTTGGATGAGTTACAAGTGTCACACATCAAAGAAAAGTCACTTTTAGGGTTTTGGTAAGTTAGAGTTTTGGCATGGATGGATGAAGTGGAAATGAGTTGGAGTGAGTTGACAAGGCTTTGATAAGTGAAATGATGAGTTGTAGGGTCTAGGGAGGCACGCCAAGAGATATGATAAGTCTCCCATTAATTTTTTTATTATTTTTTCACTTTTTGGAGACTTTCTAGAAGGGAGGCACACCACTCTAGGAAAATTGACGTTTTTGTTTAATGGCTAGGTGAGGGGGTGATGTGAGGGTTGGAAAAGGTTAGGAAAGGTTAAGAAAAATCTCTCTCACACTTTTCCATCATTACTTTACCCCATTTGCTCAAAATTACAAAAATGACATTTTTCAAATGTTATGATTTAACAATTAAAATTGTTGTTTTGACTGACTGAGACTCCTGGTGGACAAACACCTAGCGAAAGTTGTCCAACTAAGATGAAACTTGGTCCAAGGATGTAGGGGGTCTCATTCCATTTATTTTGAGCACAAACACATCTATAAAAAACCCAAGGACCTAGTTTTTACAATATTTACTAAAAAACAATTAATTAATTAAATAATTAAACCTTCAACCTTAGGAAAATTTAATAATTTAATTAATTAAAAAAAAACCTATCTAGACTCGACGGAATTCCACAAAACTTTCTAAAATTTCATACATGGTCATTTACATCATTCCTAAACAATAGCTACCAGAAGATAATCCCATTAGAACGCTTTTCACCACTTTGGAGGAATTATTGCTGGTGGGAGAGAAAAACTCAAGGGAAATTAATAAGGCTTAAAAGCTCAATTAATAACCCGAGGATAAAAAAACCCTCGATGAAATGAACTCTCCTAATGAAAAAATCCCAAGGTAACTGACCTAACTATGATCCATGCCGACCTATTACATTATTAACCCACACAGGGGTGCGGAAATTTCGTTTTACAAAAATATGTGTTGAAGGCAAAAATTGCCCAGTAGAACCAAACCGTCTTCAACAAATTAGCATCTGTTGATGCATATCTTCATGGCACATGGAGTTGACCCCCTAGTTGAATAGGCGGTCAACACACCCTAAAGAGCTGCAAGTTTGACTAAGCACCCGAACGACAAGTTTCTGCAGATATGGGAGCTTTCCACCATATTGTTTCCACCAGACATCTACAATGAATAAAATGAAAGGAAGACAACAAATTATATTTCGGATTTCCATCAAGTAATAAATGTCATATATAATATATAGAAAGGAATAAACAAAATTTGAAATTGAAGCTTACTTGGCATCCTTATGGTCCTATCTTGGACAACGATATCATAGCCCAACATCCCAGATGCCATCCTATATATCTCATTTTGTTTACAAATCTCTGAGCGTTCAGCTATAGTCAGCACCATCCTCTGAACACACTGGAGGAAAACATCAATGACCTCACCATCAAAATTAAATCCACAAGCATAAGTGAATGCAAGGTTGAGGTAGAGCCCTATTGCATGAATGAGACGATGGAGAGTGTTATTCCATCGCTCATCAATCACACCCCATATCTGAGCTCTCTTGGTGAGTCCTTCTTCCCCCTTGTCCTCATAGTATTGATAGATAGCTTCCTTGGCCATATCCATGGCCTCATACAAGTAGCCCATTGCGGGCTTCTCACCATCAACCAATCGAAGAACCTTTACCAAAGGTTCCCTAATGGTACATACCTCACCTACTCCACTCCAGAATCTCTGGTCATGTCTCACAAGTTGGGCTATGGCTTGCCCATCTTATTTGGTGCTATAGACAAAAGCAGCCTACTCATTAGAAAGAAACATTCTTTGTAACTCCAATATACTATTGAGGAGCCACTGAAGAGAAATGAAGCTGGTGGCGAAACGTGTGATCGCGGGATGCACCAACTCTCAGTTCCCTGTGAATTGTCTCATGAGTGAAAGAACAAATGTGTGATTATATATATATTTTGTCACACTCTGAGCTGAATCAATAATTTTCTTGATCCAAGGAAGTTTGCCCATGTCCTCTAGCATCAAATCAATGCAATGGGCGGCACAAGGACTCCAGTACAAGGATGAATACCTCTCCATAAGCATCCTCCTAGCAGCAACATAATTAACAACATTGTCTATGATGACTTGGACAACATACTGCGGGTATATCTCTCAGATAAATCCATCCAACAACTAACATAATAATTGTGCTCTTTTGTATATGCACTTGTATCAACACTTTTGATAAACATTGTCCCCTTGGGACAATTATCCAAGAAGTTTAGAATTGATTTTCCCTTCCCATCAGTCCACCCATCCGACATCATGGTGCATCCAGTGATCTTCCATGTTTCTCTGAGCTGAGCTAATCTTTTTGTACAGTCGGCCTTTTCCCCTTGAAGGAGACACCCTCTCAAATCTTGATAGGAAGGGCCCCTATACCCCGGGCCAACAATTGCAGCAGCTTCAAACATGGAATGGTAGAAGGGGTTATTGGTAATGTTAAAAGGTATATCACTCCAAAGAAAACATTTGGCCACAAGCTTGTCGGCCTCCTCTATCTCTTCTTTTAATCAATGATCAAATAGAAGGTTTCCCCCCAGGTGTTGACCTTGGCACAAAGAAAGGTGAGGTTGATGAATGGACTACAGAAGTTGAGGGCCCTGTGGTTGAGGAGTGGGATTGTGGTACTGGTCCCCCCTCAAAGGCACTTGTTCTAGTGTTTCTATTTGCAAGTTCAAGTTCTTTTTAGCGAGCCTTGGCCGCATCCCTCTTATTAGCGATATTAATGAGTGATTGGTTTGTAATACGCATAATTTTGAGGCTACTATTTAGACAAATATCCACATCAAACCCAGTGATTTTGGCAAGGTGGTATTTCAAGTGGCTAATTCCTCCATAAATTCTTTTGCCGCAAAAATTGCATGTCAATATTTGTCTATTGGGAAGTTCTACTGGTTCACCATACACCCACATTGGATCCAATGCCTTCGACATTTTGTTTAGGTGAAAATATTAAACCTATGGCACAAAAAAAAACCAAAATAAACACATGATAATGCAAAGGTTAAATAATGAGAGCTAGACGAATGTGGAATGATTGAATCTTCCATTCAAAAACAACAACAAGAGGCACATTGCAAACCCTAGCCTAACTCTAGATAAACAAAGTTCAAACTTCAAACAAATGAAAGAAAAACATTTTGGATCATAGCTGGAAACCTTGATGGTTTGAATGATTGAATGATGAATCCCCACTTCACAATCTCTCTGCTAATGGCAACAAAATCCTTGGCTTTCTCCTCCTTGGATAGATGCACAACGACTTCCGTCACAGCTCTCTAGCTCTATCACACCTTAGAAATGAAAGAATGAGTGAAAAAAAGCAACCTGTGGTCTTTAAAACTCCTTCACACGCACTTTTCCTCCTATTTTGCCAGAAGCCCGATATTTGTCATCGACTCGCGATATATTCCCAATGTGTCGCGACATATTCCCAACAATGTATCGGCAGCCTGTAAATAACGGCGATATATCCGATATATCGGAGAGATATACAACACTGATCCAGATCTTATTTGAGCCTGCTTTGTTGATGACAATTTGATCATTGGTGCAGCTTTGCTGGGACTCTGAGTTTATAAGCCTTTTATCAAGGCATTGCGAACAAAGGTCACCAGCTCACGCAAGCATATCCCTTTTCTGTGCAGGAATTTCATGGAGAGTTATGGTATATAGGTACCATTCCATGGTCTACAAGCCCTGGGTGACAGTGTAGATGTTTCCCTAGGTAAAAATATTGAAGATCGATACCCAACTGCTATCCATAAATAAAGAAGGTGATCGAACGACATTAAAAGCTAGGGTACTGATTGGATTCATATGCTACATGAAGACGTTAAGATCAGCCTTTATAGTGGTTAATTGTGAAACCTTAGAGTTAGCAGATGAATGGCACCAGCATTCACTACTAGGTTGCATTTCCTGTTGCAATAATCTTAAAACTGGTGGATAATGGGGATCTTTTTGATGGTGCTGGAGTTATTCCAAGATCTGTTTGTCAAATATTTGACAAGTTAGAGGCCCACAATCAGGAATTCAACTTAAAAGTAACATTTCTAGAGCTTTACAATGAAGAGATAACTTGTCAAATATTTGACACGTTAGAGGCTCACAATCAGGAATTCAACATAAAAGTAACATTTATAGAGCTTACAATCAGGAATTCAACATAAAAGTAACATTTCTAGAGCTTTACATTTCTATTGGCTACAGATCATTGTTCCAAATCTCTTGATGATAAACCAAGGAAGCTCATTGCTCTTATAGAAAATGGAAAGGGCAGAGTGATTGTAAGAGCTCTGGAAGAAGAAATTGTGAATATGGTGCAAATGGAGTATACAGTCTTTTAGAAAAGAAATCTGCAGAATGGCACAGCGCTGAAACTCTACTAAATAAACAGAGCAGTCACTCTTACACTATCTTTTTAATTACACTTCAATAATAGAAGGAACTCCAGTAGACGAAGAGCTTAATAAATGTCGAAAGCTCAATCCTGTTGCCCTGGCTTGTTCAGAAAACATATTGCAATGAGGTTCCAAAGAGTCCTTCAGGGTCGAGCATGGGAGGCAGGTGACATTAATAAAAACCTCCTCACAACCTACTCACAATTGGTCGTGTTATTACTGCAATCGTTACATGCCTTATGGAGATAAGACGTTGTCAAGATTATTAAGAGACTCTTTGGGTGGAAAAACCAAGACTAGCATAATTGCTAGTATCACCATCAATTCATTGCATTGAAGAAACTCTTAGCAAATTGGATTATGCTTATCATGCTAAGAATATCAGAAGCAAACCAGAGATTAATAAAAAATTTAAGTCTGCTCTCATCAATTGTCTGTACACAGATTAAATGCCTTAAAGAAGAGATCAATATTGCACGGGAGAAGAATAGCATTTATCTTCTTTTGACTGTAGTGTAAAGGAAGTAGTTGAGAAGAGGGCTGCAACAGAGGAGCAAGCACATATGGAGCTCGATTTGGATGGAGGCCAAGAACAAGCTACTAGATGAGTTGCATGAATTGTGCTCTTCTCAGAAGCAACTCAATACAGAATTGAGTGTTAAACTTGAGATAACAGACAAAACTG
>JASDQU010191476.1:4617-20094 GCA_032191745.1 Picea mariana
GACTTGTTCTTGAGAAAGCAAACTGCAGTCATTCTTGTATAATCATCAACTAATAAAATAAAGTATTTTTCACCTTTTAAGCCCTTTGTTGTAGTTGGTCCAAATAGATCAGTGTGCACAATTTTCAGTGGTCTTGTTGTTGAATATTCCTTTGATTTGAACTTGGTCTTTGTTTCCATTACTTGTTGACAATGCTTGCATAAAGTGTTGGTTGGTTTCGTGATCCGGGACATTTCTCTGAATGCTTCTCTTTTGTTGACTTTGACAAGGTTATCAAAATGCATGCGACCCATTCTTCTATGCCATAGCCAAATTTCATCTTCCTTTCCTAGACAACACTTTTCATTTCCAATTTCACTTAACACATATATGTTGTTTGAAGTTCTTACAGTTGTACCGACCCATTTCCCTGAACCTTCTTTTCTTATCTCACATTTTTGAATCGAAAGTAAGTTTATGACATTGGTCACACATTTGAATCACAGTTAGAAGATTATGTTTCATATCTTCCACCAGTAGAACATTTTAGGAATGATTTTAAGGATGGAAACTTATTTTAAAATGTAGAAACCTTGGCGAATCTTACTTATCCTTCATATGCCAACTATAATTGTTTGGTGATATTTTTGTAAAAATATTCAAATTTCAAAGAATTTTATATAGTTTCTATAAATTTTTGGTGATTTTTAAGGTAAAATAATTTTATCCTATAGAATTTGGGCGAATTATTTTTAAAATAGCGAATCTAGTTTTTGGAAAAACCATGGAAAATTAGCCCATGAGCGAAATTTAGCCCCTAAAATCATCCATGGTCAACATTTTGTGCCTTTTCATTCTTGGTACCAATTTGGACTGTGCCTTCTCCAATGATTTTGGATGAATTATCATTTCCGAAGGAGACTGATCCTTTTTTTTCTTTTTGTAATGTAATAAATTTGTCTTTATCACCTGTCATGTGTTTTGAACATCCACTGTCAACATACCAACCATGTTTTTTCTTCTTAGCTTGTAGAGCGACTGTTCATTCTTCATTGTTATATTGATCTTGGTTTCTTATCCATGTCGTTTTCTGAGGTTATTATATGTGACTTTTGTTATTCTGTTGAGGTTCTTTAGGAGGGATTGTCATTATGTAATCCTTGTCCATGTGTCCAAAATTGCTACATTTGTAACATTCCACTTCAGTACTCAAAGATTCAAACTTGTTGTAACTTCTTCTTTGTGTGTCACTAGGTATCCTTGAATAATCCCTTTGTGTATAACTCTCAAAGTTGTTACTGTTCCTGTTGTTAGCTCTTCAATTCACAGCTTTATGTCCAAAATTATTACATGCATAACATAAACCAAAAAATATAGTTTGATACCTGGGAGTTGAAGATCATGTGAAAGGAGGTTCTCTTATGAATCCTTCTTCTTCTTGAGGCCTATATGTCTATTGTTGTTTCTGAAATCTAAATCTTCTTGGTGGAGGAGTGTCCATGTAATCTTCCTTGTATATCATCCTATCCTCTTTGATTGTTTTTGTATAGCTCTTTGGATTTGTTTCTTTCTCTGTTGTTTTGGATATTGATCCCTTTTCTGTATGATTGTATCCAAGTTCAGACTTGTCAAGATGATATTTTTGACTGTTGATAATGTCATCCATAACTTTTGAGCTATTCTTCATATTGTTCTTTTGAATATGATTTCTTAGTATGACAACCTCTGCTTCCAAGTTTCCAATGATCTTGTCATTTTCTTCTAGTTGTTCTTTGAGTGCTTCTTCAATTCTTTTATCTTCTTCTATTTGAACCTTCAATTTTGTGATCATTTGTTCTAGTTCTCGAGTGTCCTTTTTGTTGTCTAGTTCTTCTTGTAGTTTCTTGTTTTTCTTCTTTTCTCTTTTGATAAATTCTATGGCACACATTATTTCTTCTCGATAGTCAACTTCTGCCTCTTCAATTTCTTCTTCGACTTCTTTACATTCTTCTTCGGCTTCTTCATATTCTTCTTTGGAGTCTTCTTTGTCAGAGTCTTTTACTGCCATGAATAAAACTCTTTCTGTCTCATTGTCACTAACTTCATCTTCATCTGATGATGAAATGTCTTCTTTCATGTATAATCTTTTCTTGAAAACTTTTTTTGTAGTTATTTTGCCTTTATATATGTGTTTTCCTTTTGAGTAACCTTCATCATTTCTCTTTTTTTTATGAGGACATTTGTTAGCAAAATGACCAATACCATCACAATTAAAACAAATTAAAGGGATCTTACCTCTATACCTACCGTTGGTTCCCTTGTTCAGTATTTTGATGAAGTTGGCCACTTCTTCATAATCTTCTGAGGCATCACTACTGCTGATATATTCTTCTTGTTCCTTTTTATTTTCTTTGATCTTTTGGATTCCTTAAAGGCTACTTCTTTTACATATAGATTTTCCTGCTCAGTTCTCATTTCATATGCTATGAATATTCCATGCAGTTCGTCCATTCTTATTGAGTCCAGATCCGATCTTTATTCTAGTTCTTATATCTTCGGGTTGAATCTTATAGGAAGAGATCTTAGTATCTTTTGAACAATTACAGATTCTTCAATTTCTTCTCCCAATCCTATGATTTCATTCATTGTTTCATTGACTCATAAGAAGTAGGCTGCGATATCTTCATCTTCCTTCATTTTTAGTTGTTCGAACTGACCTCTGTAAGTCTGAAGCTTTGCTACTTTGACTTTTGTATCTCCTTCATAAATATTTTGAAACTTGTCCCAAATCTCTTTAGCGGATTTACACTGTGCAAATTTTGTGAATACCGTATCACTGAGACCATTCAAAAGTGCACTTGTGGCTTTGGAATTATTCTCACCGAGTTTTACTACTTTGTCATTTGTTGGTGGAATTATTTGTGTTGTGTATCCATCTACAATTCATTGCCAAACTTGAAATCCCTGTGCCTGTATATATGTCCTCATCCTTATGCTCCAAGAAGCATACTTATGTCCATCAAAATATGGTATTCCATTTTTATATGAGTTGGTACTCTCCATGATCTACCTTTCAGTGGTTAAACTGATTTTTGAAGGAACCTGCTCTGATAGCAATTGTTGGATTACTAAGAGGGGGGGTGAATCAGTAATAGAGAAATTTAATCCTTTTTAACCATATAATCCAAGTGTTATATCAATAAAGCATTATCATCCAATAACTGTAGAATAAAGAAGCAATGNTTTTCTTATATGTCTTGAAGAATTACATTCATTGGAAGCACCAACTTCCTTTGTTTTCCAGCTGCAACTGGAAGGAGGCTCCAAACCCCTAGTTTCTTATGCTACAACCTAAGAGAAACTCCAACTCTCCAATTCTTTGGCTACAAATAGAAGGAGGATACAACCCCCTATGTTCTCCAGCTACAACCGGAAGGTGCCTACAACCACATGTCCTTGCCCCGTCCTACCACCCCGAAGTAGAAGTAGAATGATGGAACCACTATAAACCTGTCACTATGAGATATACCACTATAAACTTGTACCAATAAATCAGAACCATGCATCAACCATGCATCAACCTGTACCTCAACCTGTAATCAACTTGTACCTTAAACAAGTGCATCGAGCATACACCAACCTGTACCAAATAACCTATAATCAACCTGTACCATAAACAAGTGCATCCAACCATGTACCAAGTATGTACCAATCATGTGTCAAATACTCATCAACTATGACTCATCAATATGTACCAACATCATGAACTATACACCTCATGTATGTGCCAACTCATCAACTACTTGTCTCAACCATGTACTCAACATGTACCTCAACCAAAAGCCCTCGTCAATTTCATCATCCAAATCTGATTTGTAGATCTATAATAGACCTGGTGTATATGATCACATTCCTACAAACTTTTCTTAACTTCAACAACAAGAGACTAGCATTTTCATCAAACTTTTCTTTAGTCCCACATGCCTAGTTTTGGATTAGTCAACAACCCTAACTTGAAGTAATCATAACTTTGTACCTGTAATGTATAAAGATATGAAACTTATACACAATTTTATTCAATGTGTTTTATACAACTCCTCTAGGTGTCACTACTTGTAACCTCTCAGAAAAGGAGTATAGCAAAAATGGCATACCTTGCTGAATTCTGGCTTATTCTAGAGAGCGACCTTGTAGAGCGTGCCTCGCACGAAATATTTATTGAATTTATATGAAACTATTAAAAAATATACTACAGACTGTACCCTAACCAACACATTTTTTTTCAGTGAATTTGGATCTGTTATGAAGAAGTTATGATGTTTTTACCCGAAACACCTGTTTTTGACTAGTTTCAGGACTAGCCACAAACCCTATTTTCCACGGAATGTAACTCCAAAAATACAATGATCCACAAACTCAATTTTTTACCATAGATACTTGTATATTTTTTCTCAATGGAATATAAATTTCATGGTATGAATGATTATGTAAAAAAATGTATAGCTAAAATGGTGAGATGACCTGTAAATAACATACCTTAGAAAGAACCATCAAAAGAATTTATCCTTCTTTGCATTTCGGCCTTTGTTTATTCACCTTCCCTCAAAATTTCAGCTTAGATATCCTTTGTTACCTCATACACCTATAGATATTCAATATGCTCAAGTTGTTTTAAAATGAGAGAGCCTTGCCTCTTATTTATACTCTCCAAGTAGCTTCCTTAAAAACATCTTCTAGGTCACCTGGCCCCACTTTCCTTATTTTAGGGTTAACCCACTTCGAATTTCTCCATTAAATTTATTACTGAAATGATTTATTTTGTATTCAGTTTGAATTATAATACACTCATTACTTCACTTTATTCTTTACCTTTTAAAATCTCTTAAACCACTTTGACTACTTTGACCTTTTGGGGCTTCTAGATGACATATGAGGGTCCTCCAACTTCGTAAGGCCATAACTCTCAAACTGTGAGGAGTTATGTGACGTTCCACATACCACCAAAAATGGAATGAAAAGTAATATCCATCTAGGATATTTTACCTGACAAATTCATTTTCCTTCATCTCATTATTCCACAATTAAGTATGGGTTCTCTTACTCCACAAAGTGTCTTCCCATGAGGGCTTTCACCATAAGGGGGCCACTTTGGAGTTCATCCATATTTACTTCTTATCAACCATGAAAAATGAATAATGAGGCATATTTACATCAAAAAATATTGGGTCCATTACCCAAACCTTTGTACTGCGGGGCTTTCTTCAAGGGTTGACATCAATGACAACCAACCTTAATCAACACTGTGGTTTACCATGTTCTGCACAACTCAAAATTTTGAAAGAGATAGGTTTGGCATATTAACTCACAATTGAAATATGACTCACACCATGTCAGTGCCCATCACTAAAAATAAAAGTTTGTGACTCATCAAGGTGGTCAATCTCATCATCGAGCATGTTGACATAATCATTTTTTCAATTCCTCCATGATATACCTTGTATGATGTGGGTTAGTTGCAATACCTATATCTATGATGTGTAGTATTATTCATGAATACATATACAATATTAGTGGGTCCAATGGTTTAGAACATGTGTTTCCTTCTTGGACATCACAAGTTCAAATCCACAAAGGGGCATGGTATGTATACCTCCTTAGAGTTTAGTAGTCAAAAAGCTACGTGGAGGGGGTCTCTTGTCCCACAAACAAGGGGGTCCCATACACCAATTTGGTGTGTGTCTTGGTCGTGACCTTAAAAACATATTATTATTATTATATAGCCAATTGTATTCTTCATGCATACATATATCACAGTATTCTTCATTAGAGTCTAGACCAAAGTAAAGATATTATGGAACATCTCTCTCCCTTTTAAAAGGGATAACCCAAACTCATGTATATGTATTCTCTGTCTCTCTTAAACATGAGTTAGCCAACTCTCCTTCTATTCTTAGCTTCTACAACTCTTTTTTCCTTCCCTCATTACTACCTTCATCACTAATTTCCTTTTGTACCTACTCAATTCTCTTCCACACTACTTTCATCTAGTTCTTCCATCAATTATTTGGAATGGAAAACCTCCATACAACCCATTGATCCCCCTCACCAATCTCTAATTTTCCCTCCCCCATTCTACTGTTTTCCTACAACTCACTAACATTGTTCCATCTAGCCCCCATGGCATGGTGAAATTTCTCAACCATGTCTACAGGGGTAAATGGAAACATTTTATCTTCTACCAAAAATATCTTTATCTAGAGAGGGAGTTACCACACTAGTCTACTTGGATCTCCTTTATTAAGAACTTCTATTCTAGAAAAAGATTGATAGTTTTGTAGTAAAATTTTATAATATACCCTTCTACGGTATTTTCAACCCAAAAACCCACAGCATGAGTAATATGGTGATCTATTCACTATAGCACAATTATATTTGAAATGGTCCAATAGATGTTCTTTCTCTATCAATATTTGTACTATGGATCTTCCCCAAGTCTCTTCAACCACTAGTATAGACTTACAGAGAATTCTTACCAAAACACCAAATATTAGTCTTTAGATGGGCCCTCATACAATACATATTTGGCAACATCTAAGGGTCCCATTCACACAACTCAACATATTTTGTGACAAGTATTCAAATCTTTTCTCCCACCAATTTTGGATCATGAGATTATAAATCCTACCACTCATCCTATAGTTATCTACCTTCAAAAAATTGGTCTTGAAAACATAACCATTTATTAGGATTAGATGGAGACCAAGTTTCTCATGCATTACCAACAAAGGCTCATTTGTAGTGTAGTAGCACTAGCATATTCAATGTTCTCAAAGAGAAAAAGGTATCACCCAAGGTGAAACGAAGATTGTTAAAGGTATAGGTAGATATAGTAGTACTTCTTCAAAATAATTAACAATGGTTTATTACCATACATGCATTATAACTATGTAGTGTTATAACATCAAGCATTGATTCTTAATCACACAAATTTTGGGTTCAATCAATCGAGACGTCAGTCTACATTTGGAAAAGTTGGTCGGGCAATCAACCAAATCACCACACCAGTTGGTTGAGTAGTAGATGTGTCTATCGGTCGGTTAGTTGACCAACAGTTGAAGATAGTCAGACAGTGGATTGACCATCCCTACAATCGACTATGAGTTGGATGGATAGTTGGTCAGGTCAAGTCCCATTGAGTCGACTTGACATGGTGGAATTTGTGGAATCAACTCTAACCACCGACGATTTTATGTGGACAACATATTCTGGATTCTATGGGAGACGGTTAGATATTGAGTCTATAGAAGAAGACCCCTTGTTTCATTATCATATGTTGAATGTGAAGTGATTTTATATTGCACAATATATCATGCAGATCAAGATGTGCAATATGCACTATGATGTTATGATCACAATACTCTATGATTAAGTGTTGTAACAGTGTCTTTAGACACCACCTTTGTTCTTAGAAATTGTTTATCCCTCTTTGTTTTTTTGCAATACTGTGCTCTTTATTTCATATTGTGTTCCATTTCATTCCCCAACATGGTATCAGAGCCGATGGTTTGAAAACCTTGACCTGTTATATGAAAACCTTTTTGAGCCAGATCTGTTGTGTGATTAACTTTGGGCCGATGGTTTTCTTATTGGAACTTATTGAAAGAAAACTAGTATGTCTAGATATTGAAGATGGCTTCAAAGATCGATCATATTGTTCTAAACAGATCAAATTATGCAGTATGAGCTCGAGATATTGAAACGCTATTGAAACGTAAGGGACTGTGTAAATATACCAAGGTCGTGATCCCATATCCAACATATGCTTCGACAAAAATTTTCATTGATGGAAAGAAGGATGAGGCTATAGGGGTCATGTCGACCTACATCTCACGAGAAATCCACTTTCATATCAGTGGACTTGACTTTCCACGTCTGGTCTGGAAGAAGTTGAAGACCATGCTCGACTGAGTCGATGAAATCCACATCATGAACTTCGATAAATATTTGACCACTCTTGATCCTCATTCCTTTGAAAGAATGGACGACTATTTAGCGCGTGTTAAAGAACTCCAATTGAAGTTGAGCGAATGTGGAGAAAACTACAAGAAGAAGGATGGACAACTCATTGTGTTGGTCATGATAAATATGAGAACACCATTTGATGTTCTCATATCAACCTTCCACACCAACTGGAACACACACAAGAAATATGGTAAGGACTACTCCTTTGAAGTTTTTTGTGAAATTTTGATCACTGATCAACATAGATTGCTTGAAGAAGGAAAGCTTAGTGGTAAGCACCAAGCCCACTTGATGATTCTAGGAATAGAGTGCAGATTGATGATTCTACACAGAAACCTACATATACTAATCGGGGACCCCAGAGGAAACCACAATGAAATCAAAGGAAGAAGACATGTCAGTACTGTGGAAATACTAGACATGTCGAGAAGAAATTATTCAAGAAGTGAAACGATTTAGAGGAGAAGGTTAAGAGGCTTGAAGGAGACGTGTCGAATATTTTCCAACCCATTCATAAGTTCACCTTCCAAGTTGGGACTTCTCAGGCCTTGATGTCTCATACTGTGAAAAATGAATGGGTTGTCGCCTCTGGGTGCACTCATCATATGAAAAAAGATGCCACTTTATTCATGACACTGAATAAAGATGAAGAAAATAGAATCTATGTTGTTGATGATTTTTATTTTGATGTTGTTGTTCATGGTGATGTAGCTTGTCGACATGGTAAAATTGTCGACGTCTATTATTTACCAAATCTCAATTCCAATATGTTATTTGTTTCTCAATTGACTTAGAACAGTAATATTATGGAATTATGGCCAGATTTGTTCTATGTTCAGGATTTGAAGAAAGTGAAGTCGATTGTCATTGATGGGATTTTGGACATGAACGACAACTTATACAAATTATGTGACTTGACTCGACCTGAATTTGAACCGATTGCACTTATTTCTCACACTAATGAGAGAAGTCATATTTGGCATGAATGATTTAGACATATAAATTTATGAAGTTTGCAAGCACTGGAAACTTAGAACATGGTTGTTGGTTTACCGAAGGTGTTTCCCTTCAAGGTGTATGTAACGGATGCATACTTGGGAAGCATCTTCAGGCCTCTTTTGACTATGGACAAGTGTGGTGAGCACATAACCTACTGGAATTATTTTATAATGATGTTTGTTCTATCAACTTACCTTCAGTGGCAGGTGCAAGGTAGATTTTAACTTTCATTGATTATTTGAATTTCTCTTGCTTCCGATGGGTCTTTTTCCTAAAGAATAAAAATCTTTTCTTTGAGAAGTTCAAATGATTTCGGGCGTTTGCTAAAAAGAAATATGGTCAACCCATTAAGTTCTTGAGATTAGATAGCGGTGGTCAGTATGTCAATCGACCCTTTGAAGAATACCTACTTTGATCTGGTATTGACTGACAGAGGTTGGTTCCCCACACACCTCAGTAGAATGTAGTTGATGACCATAAGAATCAGACATTAGTTGAAATGGCTAGATGTCTTTTGTAGGATAAAGACTGGCCTCCTCACTTCTGGGATGAAGTGGTGTACTATGCCAACTATCTGCTCAATTTCATCTCAACTTAAGTTGTTCCTTCCATGACTCCTATCGAATGATCATGTTACCTACTTCAATGGTGAAGGACGACCTGAATGGTAGCATGCCATGAATATTGAGATTGATTCCTTATCGATTAATCAA
The DNA here is from genome assembly GCA_032191745.1 of Picea mariana. NCBI lineage: Eukaryota > Viridiplantae > Streptophyta > Pinopsida > Pinales > Pinaceae > Picea > Picea mariana. The sequence continues at coordinate 14,310 of JASDQU010191476.1, forward strand.
ACCTAGGACTTGGATCCCTAACCTCATGGAAATAACATTGCAAATTTTTTATGGGTCTAAAGGACCAAATTCACCTCTAACGATATTGTTGAGTGACATAAATCACACCTCATCATGAAGGTATTTTCTCAACAAGAAGGCATTGACTACACTGAAAATTTTTCCCCTATTGCAAAGATGAAATCAGTTCGATTGATTATTTCCCTTGTTGCTCGTTTTGAATGGAAGATTCATCAAATGGATGTAAAAAGTGCCTTTCTTCATGATGATGAGTCTGAAGAAATTTACATGGAACAACCACCTGGCTTTGTGAAAGATTCCAATTTGGTATGTCAACTCAAGAAGTCACTTTATGGTTTGAAGTAGGATCCGTAGGCATGGTATGCTAAGATTCACAATTTCTTTCTTAAGTTAGGCTTCAAATGGTGTGAATTTGATCACAGTCTGTATGTTCTCCACTCCAACAGAGACACCTTGATTGTTGTTGTATATATCGATGAATTAATCATCATTAGAAATACTATTTCTCTCATATTTAGATTGAAGAAACAAATTGTTGACTCCTTTTTCATGACAAATCTTGGTACTCTGCATTATTTTTTGGGTCTTCAAATAGTACCATTGTTAAGAACCAAATATCAAAATAGCATAAAAAAATTAGAATAAGTACTCAACGCCTTGACAAAGATAGAATTTCAAATAATCAGCCTCTTCGAAAGGGAAACCTCCTTATACACCACATAAATTTACAAATACAAGATGATTCCAAATGAAAAGGTATCCTTGGTATATATAGGAGACTAGGAGGTACAATTACAACTCATGGACCCAAGATGACATAAATAAAATAACAATACTAATGTAATATGCCCCAATTAATGGGTAATGTGCCACTATTTGGGGATTAGCATGCCCCTCCCCTTCAGAAAAGTGTTGTCTGCAACACTTGAGTAATTCTGGATGCTTCTGTATAAAATAGTCATCTTACCAAGTGGAATCTTCAGTATGTGGTTTCTTCCACTTAATGAGATACTCTGAAATGGATCTATTCCTCAACTTGTGAATTATTGTGTCAGTGATAGCTTCAGGATCCAATATGATTTTTCATTCCTCGTCAAGTTCTGGAAATATAGTTTGAACTCGGATCTTGTCTCCTATAACCTTCTTTAAACATGAAACATGGAAAACTGGGTGTACTCACGAAGATGCAGGAAACTCCAATTTGTATGCCATATTACCAATCTTTTGCAACACCTTATAAGGGCCATAGTACTTTGGTGATAATTTATTATCCTTCTTAGCTTTCTTGAGGGACATATTTTTGTATGGTTGTAGTATTAAAAATACCCAATCCCTTACTTCAAAACTTCTTTCACTACGATATTGATCTGCTTGTTGTTTCATGCGATTTTGTGCCACGGTTAGGTTGTCCTTTAAGAGTTGGAGAACTTGTTGTTGATGCTCGATGTGATACCTGGAGTTACTTCACACACACATAGGATTTATTTTTCCTAAGTTTTTTATTTGTTTATTAGTCATAATTAGTCATTATCTAGTCTCCTATATTTTAGGGGAGAATATTCCACCTCGAGAATATTCTCTTTCAGTTGACACTTCAGTTTGACTAGTTGAGTTGAGTTTAGATGTTGCATTGGTTTTGTCACCATGAAACATTGGGATCATCACCAACTAATGCGCACTTTCCTTGGGATCATCACTAGACTAGAGAATTACCCTTGATTCCCTGATATACTGCTCACTACTCTCCATTCAGTCAATTAACTAAAGACTAGTTGACTAGTTAAGTCAACTAGGTGGCAGTTCACTCCTGAAACTTCTTGAGAGACTAGACTAGGTGGCAGTTCACTACCATAACTATTGGTGTGTGTCTATATCACACTATACCACCACTATTGTGCATTGGTTCTCCTCCAGTGTGCACTCATTGAGTTATACAGAGTATATCATGTGTAAATTATTCATTATTCATTATGGTTAATGAAAATTCTTCTATTCTTTCTCTCCTTCTTCTTCTTTTTCAAATTCTCTTTGCAAATATGTGTATTTTTTTTTATCTAGATCTATTATGTCTAGGTTCAACACATTTACATGGTATCAGAGCTGATGAAATTCTAAGAAAAATCTACACCAATTTGTTTTGCACGTACAAAAGATTGAAGACAACGAAAAGATGGATTTCCAAAAAGAATTCATTCTTACACCTTACAACTACTTTGCATGGAAGGAGAAAATAGTCATACATCTTTGAACCTAAGGATTGTACAGGTTAACCTTGAATATGAACATAGAACTGACATCAGCCATAGAAAAATCCAAGTACTTAAATCGAATGGATGAAGCATTCAGAACAATTTGCAATCTTATTTCTCTCGATCTCCTTTTTCACATATCTTCTTGTAAGACTTCCAATGAAGCCTAGACCACCTTGGAAGGGATATTTGGAAAATAGGATGAGATGAGGAGACACATGCTAGAGGTGAAATGTTTCACATTGGATCCAAAAAGCTTTGACAATATCCAATATTTCTTTACACAATTCAAGGATTTACTCTTGCAACTCAAAGCTTGCGGGGTTGATAAATCTAAGGAAGTGAAACAAATGGTTCTCACCATTCTCTCCAAACTTGGTCCTGAATTTTCTATATTCGTATCCACATTCCATTCTTTCATATTCACCTCTGGAGCCACCTAGCAGATGCCTTCTCTTGAGGACTTTATCGAATCCCTGACACAAGAGAAAACCAAGCTCATCAACATGGGAAAAATAAAAGGTCCAAAGGCGCATGCACTCACTGTGCAAGATGGCAGCCAAAAATATCAGAAATATAAAGATAAATATAAACAGAAAGCTCATGCACATCCGAAGAAGGAAGGGTACAAAAAACCCTTCATCGTTGCATCCGGATCCAAAGGGGAAAAGGGAAGAAAAGGGGAGAAGTGCACATACTGTCACAAAGGATTCCATTCAGAATCCAAACGCATGAAAAAAAAAATATATATGATGTTTCAAATACTTTAGAAAAATAACCTTAGATATTGCCTCCCCGAGGGTGCCAAGAAGAAGAAGCCAGAAGATCCAAATTCCAAGAAAGGAAATTATATCCATGCCTTGATTTCCATCAACGCCTCTCCTGATGCTTGGATAGTAGATTCAGGAGCATCACATCACATGGTTTCCTCAAAAGTAAGATATTATTCTTTGGATGCATTCCAAGGTCCTCCTTTTCTGATGGGGGGAAACTCTTCTGTTGAAGTCACTGACAAAGGAAGGATTGAACTCACCAATGGAAGCTTCGAGAATGTGTTGCATGTTCCCAAACTTTTTGTCAACCTTCTCTCTGTGTATCATATGACGAATTCTGGCACTGGAAAGAAAGTCATATTCACACCAAATTCTGTGGACATCTACAACATCCAAACCAACTCCATTGTTTCTACTGGTGAGGTAAATCATCAGTCTAGATTGTATACTTTTTATGAATTCATTGAACCTGATTATGCTTTACTGTTGACTCATGCTCATGAAAGTAGTAGGATCTGGCAAGAAAGGTTTGGACATTTGAATTTCAGATACATGTAACAACTTAGCAAGGAAATATTGGTTGATGGTCTACCAGACATCCATTTCTCCAAGGGAGTGTGTGAGGGATGTGTTCTCGGAAAACACCTTCAATAGAAATTCAACAAAGGAAATTCTCAGAAATATTTTGGACCTTTAGATCTGATCCATAGTGACCTTATGGGTCCTTTCCTACATCTATCGATCAGAAAAACAAGGTTTGTTCTCATTTTTGCTGATGATTTCTCACGTTTTACATGGATCTACCTTGTCAGGAAAAAATCCAAGGTCTTTCAACACCTCAAAGATTTCAAAGCCCTGGTTGAGACATAGCCCGAAAAGAATATCAAATTCATCCGAACTGATAACGGGGCAGAGTATGTAAATCATGAGATCCATAATATTTTCCATGAGGTAGGGATTCATTTTCATCACACATTTCCCTATTTTCCACAACAAAATAGATTTGTTGAATGGAAAAATAGATCTCTAAAGAAGATGGAATCTTGCATGTTGCATGCAAAGTCACTACCATAGAGACTATGGGAGTAAGAACTTAATTATGAAACATACATCCAAAACAGATCTCCCCATAGATCTCTGAAGGATAAGACCCCCTACAAGGCTTGGAGTGGCCTCAAACTGGCAGTGACCCACTTTCACATTTTAGGCTCATGTGCATGGGCCCAGATTCCCTTTAAAAAGAGGAAGACACTTGATCCATAGAGTACTGAGTGTATTTTTGTTGGATACCCCGATGGTGTGAAGTAATATAGGCTTATTGATATTTCCTCGGATTGGATCATAATTGAGTGAAGTGTCCAATTCAAGGAAAGTGTCTTGCATGTACCTCGTCATCTGCATGCAAAAACCTTCATTCTTCCCCCTATCTGAGATGATGAGCATGAACATGCCGACCCTTCTTCAAACAAGAGTTTTGATTCATAGGACTCATATGATTCAGATTCAAAATCAGTGCATTCAGATGCAGAGTCAAATCATCCAGATGCAGTTGCAGAGGCAGAGCAGAGACCCAAGTGGGAACATAGTACTCTTCAGGATGCAAGGGATATCGTTGGTGATCAAGCTGATACTAGGAGGACTCAATATGATTTTGAGGAGCCTCATGTTTCACTCACTGCCACTGAACCATTTCCCTCTGTGTATCTTTTCTTAGTTTATTCTTCAGATCCACAGTCTTATGGTGAGGCTGCTGGAAATCCCTTTTGGTAATTCTCCATGCAGGAGGATTAAAACTCCCTCCTTGAGAACTAGACTTGGGACATGGTTCCCCTTTCTTCTAGGAGGAAATTTTTCAGATGCAGATGGGTCTATAGGACCAAGAGCGCAACGGATGGATAGATTAGCATATACAAATCCAGGCTTTTTACCAAAGGATTTCAGCAAGTTCATGGTATTGACTATGATGACACCTTCGCTCCAGTAGCGAAGATGGATTCCATACAATTGACACTTGCCATTGTAGTAGCCAAGGGATGGTAAGTCCATCACATGGACGTGAAGAATGCATTTCTTCATGGTGATATCTCTGAGGAGATCTGCATGGAGCAGCCCCAATGATTTATGCAGGGTCTATAAACTGAAGAAGTCCCTTTATGGCCTCAAGCAGGCTCTGAGGGCATGGTATGCGAAGATGGATTACTACCTATTGTCACAAAACTGTGTACATTGTAAATTAGACCCAGATGTCTACATGCTTAGGACGATTAATTCAGTTATACTCCTAGTTTTGTACGTTGATGATTTGTTGATCACCGGTTTCTCGACTTCATCATTTGTTGTAGTCAAGAAGATTCTACATGATAGGTTTTTGAAGATGGACATGGGTTCACTACACTTATTCCTTGGACTTGAGATCATTTACGATGCATCAGGGATCAAACTGTCTCAGGCCAAGTATGCATGAGATCTCTTTAATAGCTTTCACATGATAGATTGCAAGTCTATTCTGACTCCTTTCCTATCAGGATTAAAACTTAAGGATGGTGGGGAGACTCCACTAGTTGAAAACACACTGTATAGAAAACTAGTGTGGATGTTGTTGTATCTCACACACTCCATACCAGACCTCTCCTATGCAATTGGCGAAGTTTCTAGGTTCATGCAGGAGTCGCATGAGCTACATTGGAAAGATGTAAAGCATATCCTTTGATATGTACAAGGCACCATCACCTTTGGGATTCA
>JASDQU010191477.1:3939-15711 GCA_032191745.1 Picea mariana
CAACCAAACTACATTGTAAAGTTCACATTGTTACGTTGTTACCAACCGAGACACATATCAACCAAACTACATTGTAAAGTGCACATTATTATAGGACAAGATTAAGAATGCCAGGAGACACATGTTATGAAAGACATTTTTTAAACAAGTTATAATCAATATGAGTCTTTGAGATAGATATTAAAAAATAAGAAACCTAAATTTCAAGGTTTAAAAGATTTGGAATAAAAATGAGGAATAAAATTTTGGTGTTTAAAATATTGGATAAAAATGAGACATCTCCATAAAAATTCTCATATATATAAAATGACACGTGTGTGTAAATTTTGGTCACTTTAATTTTTGGTGTTTAAAAAATCTAGGATATAGATTGTAGAGTACACCTTGTTTACTTGGAGGCTGACAAAATTGTAATAACAATGAGATATGCTAAAAAAAAATTAGAGTTTAAAAGATCTCTAATAAAAATAAGGTTTAATGTTTAAAAAATCCAAGTTAAAACACTTACTAGGAAATTTCAAACCATCCATAGCACCTACAAAATTATAATAAAAATGAGGCATGTTGAAAAAATTTATGTTTAAAAGATCTCCAATAAAAATGGTGCTAAGACTTTAGATAATGTAAATTTTTGGTAAAATATAAGATAAAATTGACGAAACTTGTGTAATTTTCTTAACTTAGACTTTGGATGTTTAGATTAGACATATTTTTCTTTTATATATAGTTTTTTCTTTTTCCTTTTCATTAATATTAAATGTTAATTTATGCAGGTTACTACCAGCTATCGTCAACCAAAGAATGACACGAAACACATGTAAACCAAACTATGTTGTAAGGTGCCCATTGTGTTTCAACCAAACTATGTTGTAAGGTGCACATTGTTAAGATTATGGAAGACATTTTTTAAACAAATTATAATTAATATGACTCTTGAGATAGATATTAAAAAATGAAAATTTTATAAAAATATATCAATAAAAATAAGGCTTAATGTTTAAAAAATCCAAGTTAAAATGCCACTAGGATTAGAATTTCAAAACTAAGTGGTCCATACACTTTTGACTACTCCAATGCCAATTTTCATAGTTTTACTACTCCAATGTCAGTTTTCATAGTTTTAACCTATAATGTTGAAGGTTTGGAAGAATTTGTACGTGGTGAGAGGCAATTTTCCTTATATTCATTTTTTTCCTTTTATATATGTGTTTTTGGCTACTATGGTAAGTATAACACTTTGTCACATAATAATGTCCAAAAATGGGAAATTACATTGTCATACACATAAGTGTCAATTTGTTGCTGTCTTAAGGGTGGAGAAGCATGTTGTACATATCTGATTAGGCCATCAACTACATGTCTTAATGTGGTGGTTATTCAGGGGAAGTTAGGTGCATCAAGTATGTAGATATTCATACAATTTGTTTTTGTATACATTAGGTTGAGTCCGAGGGGGAAGTCTATTAGATTAGCCTTGATTCGAAGGTTAGGGAATAGGGCCTCTCTTATTATTCATAATAGACAAACTGATTTAACAAATAAGTTTATATGTTTACATAACTATTGACAATATCAAATGTATGTGGTGGGTGACAAAAGTAGAAGTGGATTCCCTCAATAAAACCCTAAGTCCTTTATCAATTTCTTGGTGAACAAGGAGGTGGAAATATAAAAAAAATAAAAATAATTGTAAGTGTTTTTAAATCTCAAAATTTCTTAGTGGGAAATCAAATGCACCAATTGGTAACTAATTCTATTAAAGCGTTCCATTATGAGGCAAAAAAAAAAAAAATTTCAAAAAGGAAATTCTTAAGAGCTTCAAAGTGATTAATATAATATTATTTATTTTTTTCTAACAAAACATTTCAAGTGTCCTCAATATAAAAATAAATAATAAATATAAGATTTATAAACTTATAACTTCTTCCAAATTGATACGTGTAATAATTTATTATTATTTAAGTAACCAAGAATTCATGACACTCCAAATGCCATGTTATATTCACCACTTTCAACTTCTTAAAATTTCACGAGTATAACCATTCACTTTAAAGAATTTTATTATGTTGATGGGTCCACTAACATTCGAAGAGTGGTGCGTCATAATGGAAGGCAACGACACTATCGGTCAATGCCCGTTGCTAACCAATGAGGGTCAACCCACATATCATGACAACTCCCTCGAGATTACAAGTTTACCCTAGTTTAAATGTTGAAAAGTTTAAGAGTTATATTTAATATTAAGATATGTTCAAAATCTTAATTTATTATCTAGTCTCTATTCAATCTTTACTAGAGACTCGCCTCCACCTCTAATGAAAGGACTCATGTTGAAAACATAGACAACTCCTTTACAGAAGATCCCATTCCCTTTGTAAAGAAAATCTATCTAGACATAGATAACAACACCCTTTTAGAATGATCCCTCTCTCCCTTGTCATAGAGATATAATCCCCGCTCACTAGAGGGGAGTCCACTAAGAAACATGGATTCCAACCTAACAACCCATTTTTTGGTTCCCTCAATTTACTTGACCTCAATTAACTCACAAATGACCTCATCACACATTTGGTAGACATACCATGTAATCTCCCTTATGACTTAACAAAATTAGAGGGAAAATTCCATGAATACCCTAACACCCACATAACCACATACCAATTATGGTGTGGATCAATCAACCTGAAAGAGGACACTGTTAGGCTAAAAAATTTTCAATATAATTTAATAGGATCCACTACCAATTGGTACATTTATCTTGCCACGAAGCAATTTTGTGATTTAAAAACACTCACAATCAAGTTTTTGACCTATTTCCATCTTCATGCTCACTAAGAAACTAATAATGAACTCCTCACCACATTGAGGCAACCAAGTTCTACTATAATATCCCCAAGGACGAGCCCTGTTGTAATCATGTTTTGTAGGCTTGTGAGTCAAGTATTGATAAGTTGATAGGCTTATGTGTTTATTAGGTCGGAGAGCCTAAGGGTTAAAGGCCAGGAGCCTGATTTTTGTACATGTAATTATGCACATTATTAATAAAAGATAAACATCTCTTCATGTGGACCGACCACGATGAATGAGTGATGGGGGACTAAGCTTCCACAAAGCTTGGGTAAGGGAGAGGGGGATGAAATGTTGGAAAGAGGGGCTAAGCTTGGGGGCTTAAGCCCTTGGGAATAATAATTTATTATTATTCCAAAGTACTGTGAAAATGTATATATTTTATCCTAAGTTCCTGAAAAGGGGAATGTGTGCAAAATGGGAAGCGTGTAGCCCAAGGGAGACAGGTGTCGACCTGGGTGCATGCAGTTAAAAATAGAGGAATAATCCGTGTTGGGGGTTTTGCATTCCTCCATCCATCACCTAAGTCCGGGGTTCGAACTTCCATTCACCATCCTCCGTCTGAACTCGTGGGTGTCCATGATCCACCTCTGTCTGGTGTTTTCTTTCATATCCCTTACCTGGACAGTTCAAGCCTATGCGTGAGATCTCTGTGCACCCTTACGCAGTCCCGAAACCAGAACCAAGAAGTTGTCTTGTGTTGTTGGTTGAGAAAACTGAAGCATCCCATATTTGCCAAGCCTTGTTATGCTGTAGCGTTTGTCTGTCACCAGTTTGGGAAAGGCCATGTTTGTGTTTCTTGTGGATTGTTGTGGTTGAACAGTGCTTGACTGCGGGTGGCTTGCTGGCTAGCGTATGTTCGTGTTGAGCCTCGTAGTTGCTCGACTGTGTTGGATCCCGAGTTGAAGGAAACAGGTTGTTTGACCTGTGGGTAACACTCTCTCCAGGTGAGGGAGGTGGTTGCGGTTGAAAATAACAGGTCGCTAGACCTGTGAGCGACTCTCTCCAGGTGAGAGAGTATGCTGAGGAAGTAAGAACTCCTAGAAGGGGTCCTGTAGATGCTACAGAACTCTGTGACTTCTGGTCCGGTCTGTCGCTAAAGCCCAAGGCAAGGGAGGTTAGCAGTCGAAGGACTGTCTTGGGACAGTGAAGGTGTATACTCTTGGGGTGGGACATGTATGTGGGAAATGAGAGTCTGTGAGCAGTGGGCATAAGTGGCTCTTGGGAGAAAATCCTTCCTCTGTAACTGGATGTCTTACCATTGACCTTGCCTAGCCTAGGATTCCCTGCCCGGTGGAACTTAGTCCGAGCTTGGGGGTGACCTACTGCTGAGAGTGATGAGTAACGCAGTCTAAGGTTGGGAGGTTCGTGGAAGGTCTGCATGCAGTTGGTGAATTACATCTAGTTTCAAAGATAAGTATCGGTTTGTACTTAATGTTATGTTTTGCATGCCTGTGATTCTTATATGTTATCATGTATTCTGTTGTGCATATGAATTATTGTTAATGCCATGGATTATGTATGCTAGCAGTAATTATGTGCTTACTCTATTTTAATGTATTGAATTCATTTAAATGCATGTTACATAAGTGTTATTCCACAGTATAATTACTCCTGGTGTGAGTTGACATCCCGGAGAATGTTACATTTTGGTATCGGAGCTTTAAAGGGATAAAGTCATAAGTGTTGGTAGCATTTCTAGACCTTTGGAGGGCCGGGGATGTTACATTTTGGTATCAGAGATTTAAAGGGATAAAGTCATGAGTGTTGGTAGCATTTCCCAGCCTTTGGAGGGTCGAGGATGTTACATTTTGGTATCATAGACAAGGTTTTCAACGCTGAGCCTAGATGGGCCAGATAAGGGGGCATTGGACCCGAGGTTTCAGGTAGAAATTGTGTCTAGAGGGACGTATTTCGAACCTTAAATTAGTTCTGAGTGCCAAGGGGTTGCTTGGACGTGTTACAAAACTACATTCGGTGTGGTATTTGGCCACAAAGAGAGAGAGAGTTGAACACACAAAGTGTTGGAGCCATTAGATCTGATCGGGAGGAAAGAAGATCCCTCACGACCGTCATATCTGGAGAAGGTGCAGGAGAGTTATCCTGGAAACCTTTCGAGGATTCGACTATTGGGAAAAGCAAGATGTGTTGAGGCATGAACTCCCGATGCCCGAAACTCCGAAGTCCCGAAAAGATCTACACCATAGATCGCAAGGAAAGAGCTTGACCGTAGGATCAAGCGAAGGAGCAGATCGCGATTTCGGTTATCGGGAAAAGAAAGATGTGTTTTTGCACGAACTCCCGATGCCCGAAACTCTGAAGTCTCGAAATGATATACACCGTAGATCGGAAGAAGAAAATTTGACCGTTGGATCAAGTAGAAAGTAAATCGCAACTTCGTGATTTCGGCTATCGGGAAAAGCAAGATGTGATGACGCACAAACTCCTGAAACCCGAAATCCTGAAAAGAAAAATGAACGTGGTAGGACCCGATGACGTCGCCAAAGATGACATGGACCCTCCGAATCGTTCCACGTGCCACTGTGGTTGTTGGAAACAACCTTGTTACGTGGGCTCAAAGGGGATAAAGTAAATCAGAATTTCAGATGTAGGAAGATTTGGAGGAAACAAGTGTGGGAACTCCCGAGGTTCAAAGTCTCGAAACCTCGAAGTCCCGAAGTTCTGAAACTTCGATGATGGAAGGAACACTGTGGGTTCCAACTGTTGGATGTCGTGTAGACGTGGACCTCTGATCCACCTGATGTCGCGAGTTTGGTAACTAGAACTCGAGAGATAGTGGTCTAGCGTTTGGTCAAAGCTCGTGATCGCATGGGTTGGGGACTAAGAAATAGGGGGCTATTGCCCGAAAGTTATAGAGCCAAGCATAACTCAAAAGATTCATGAAGTCGAAACATTTTCTTAAAATCGGGTTTGTTTTGAATGTGTGGAAATTGTTAAGGAAAGATGGCCTGGAAAGATGGTTGTCTGCACGTTGTGATTGCAGAAGTTGACGAGGGCCAGAACCGGTCAGAGTTGTCGTCGAGTGAAAATAAATCGAAGAGGCACGAATTGCCTTCAGTCCAGAAAACGAAAGAGAAGAAATGGACGTCCACTTGGGAGTCGAAGGATCAAACTCCAATGGACACAGAAAAGAGATGGATAAGGAAGGGCATATGATGAAAATCATTGAAAGATTATAGAGGGATGCCCAGACTCGCGAGCTGGTAGATGAAATCTCATGAAAGCCAAGGATCAACATGGAGAATTCAACTTGAAGTTGCTAAGGATCCTGGATAGGATCGAAAAGAAATTAGAAAATGAGAGTGACTCGAGCAGAATAGGGAGTCACCAAACTTTTGAGGGGAGAAGATCAAGGAGTGCTGGTAGAAACCATCATCGCTCCCAAAGTCACTCCAAGAGAAAGGCACACAGTAGTTCAAGCCCATCTCCTACCAGAAATCACAAGATATCTGGAGTGGATGAATTGAAAGGAGAGATGAATAAGATTAAGCCTCCCACGTTTGATGGAGAACACCAGGAGGAGGAAGATGTCGAGACATGGTTGCTAGGCATGAGGAAGTACTTCCAATTGCAAAATTATTCCTCTCATGTCGAAGGAAGAATTGCGATGTATCAACTAAAAGGAAAAGCATCCATGTGGTGGGATCAGTTGGTGTAGGTGCAACACATTAGAGAGAAAGATATCACTTGAAAGGAATTCAAGAGGTATTTTGAGAAGAAATATTTGACTAAAAGATATTATGACAGAAAGATGAAAGAGTTATTTGAATTCAAACTGGGCAGCATGCCATTGATGAATGCAAGCGAAGAATTTTGGAATTGCTGAAGTATGTTTCGTTCATCAAGGAGGAGACTGTCAATATTCAGAGGTATCTAAGTGGATTACCACCTTTTATTGGTGACAAGATTCAGTATGACGACCCTAAGTCTATGGAAGAAACGATAAGAAGAGAGAAATGTTTATATGAACAATAGAGAGAAAATCCTACCTTCCAGAAGGCTTGGGAAGACAAGAAGAAGTTCAAGAAGGAACATAGGCAGAAGGGAAACAAGCCTTCCTTTTTCATAAACAATCCTCAAGGACAACCATCTTTTAGAGATCCCAGAAAGGTTGAAGTGGGTGGACAATTGGCAAGGAAGACACCTATGGAGTGTCGGGGTTGTAAAGGAAACCATAGGTACATATATTTCCCCCACAAAAATGATAAAGCGAGAGTCGTCCACAATGTTTAGCAAGCTGAAACAGTGGAGGACATGGGCAGTAGAATGCCAAGGATCTATGCAGCCCTAGACAACAAGCAGGTTGAATATCAGTCACACATGATTGAAGTGGAAGATATAATTAACAACCATGCATTTACTATTTTAATTGATTCTGGGGCTAGCCATAGTTATATGGATCCTATAATGGTGGAAAGTTGGCATTTATTGAGGAGAAAACATGAAAAGTCTTGGTTAGTGCAGTTGGCTACATGAACCAAGAGGAAATTCACTGAGTTGGTTAAGTCCTGTCCTGTGGACATGAATGGACTGAGCACAAAGGCTGAATTGAACATTCTACCTTTAGGCTCTTATGACTGTTTAAATGGGATGGAATGGTTGGACCAGCACCATGCCCTCCTGGACTGTTGTAACAAGGCATTTACTTGCCTGGATGAGGAGGGGAATTGGAAAATAGTCCAAGGAATTCCTAGAGTTGTTGCTGTTAGAGAAATCTCAACAATGCAACTGAAGAGGTGCTACAAGAAAGGCTGTCAATTATTTGCAGCCCATATGGAGGAAGCATCTAAGGAGGAGGTCTCAAGGATTGGATACCATGCGGTACTAAGAGAGTTTGAAGATGTATTTCAGGAGGTACCTGGACTACCTCCGAAGAGAGATATTGACTTCTCTGTAAACTTAATTTCTGGAGCAGCTCCAGTGTCGAAAGCTCCTTATAGAATGAGTACGCTAGAGCTGAAAGAGTTGCAATTAGCATGTACGGAACTGATATAAAGGGCAGAATTTTGGAAGTTGCAAATGCAGATTTGCAGTACAGGGAGCTGGTAGCAAAGCTACAACAAGGTGAGATTCCACAAAAAGTGGAAAATTATAAATTTGAAACTGATGGGATACTTCTGTACAAGAACATAGTTTATGTACATAATGTCTAGGGTTTGAAACTTGCGATTCTGAGAGAAATTCATAACATGTCTTATGCTAGGCACCGTGGATATCAAAAAATTGTGGCAGCAGTCAAGAGCCATTACTTTTGGCCAGGTATGAAGAAAGAGATTGTTGAATACATTGCTAGATGTATTGAGTGCCAGAAGGTTAAAGCTAAGCACAGACACGCAATAGGGTTGCTGCAGCCTTTACCCATTCCTGAGTGGAAATGGCAAGTGGTGACAATGGATTTCATCACGGGATTGCCCAAAACAGGAAAGTGGCATGACTCAATTATGGTGGTGGTGGACAAGCTTACAAAAGCTGCCCATTTCATTCTGTTAAAGACCACTCACAAGGAAGCGAATGTTGATGATATTTTTATGAAGTGGCACGATTGCACAGAGTTCCCATGACAATTGTGTTTGACAAAGACCCGAAATTTACCTCAAATTTCTGGAAAGGGTTATTCAAGGGATTCAGAACGAATCTGAATTTTAGTACAGCCTATCATCCTGAGTCAGATGGGCGGACAGAGCGGGTGAATCGATTGATAGAAGACATACTGAGGATGTATGTGATGGACAAACCATCAAAATGGGAAGACTACCTGCACTTGGTAGAATTCGCCTACAACAATGGGTGTCAAGAATCATTGAAGATGAGCCCATTTGAAGCACTTTATGGCAGAAAGTGCAATACTCCAATAATCTAGGATAATCCAACTGACAGAGTAGTAGTTGTGCCAGAGTTTCTCAAGGAAATGGAAGAACAGATGCTAAAAATTAAGAAGAATTTGAAAGCTGCCCAAGACAGGCAGAAAGGCTATGGTGATAAAAACAGAACCCATAGGGAGTTTAAAGTGGGTGACCATGTTTTCCTGAAAGTAAAATCTAATAGAAGTTCCCTGAAGCTAGGAAACTGCGCCAAGTTGGCAGGTAGATTTTGTGGGCCATTTGNTATATGCTTGCATTACCTGCATCCACGACTGTACATAATGTGTTTCATGTTTCATTTCTTAAGAAATATATACCTAATGCTAATCATGTTATCGATTGGAATGTGATTCAGGTGGAGCAAGAAGGTGTCCTGCAAGTGCATCCTATGCGCATATTGGACAGGAAAAGTAAACAGCTCCATAATCGAGATATAGGGCTTGTAAAGGTCCAGTGGACCTGGTACGGTCCTAAGGATGTGACATGGGAGCATGAGGATGGTATTCAAGAAGAATACCCACATCTTTTTGAACATTTTGGAAATCTTGCTGATATTGTGTGAAAGTTGCACTGAGGACAATGCAAAAATAAGGGGAGGGGATTGTGATATCCCCAAAGATGAGCCCTATTGTAATCATGTTTTGTAGGCTGGTGAGATGAGTATTGATAAACGGATAGGTTATGTGTTTATTAGGTCGAAGAGCCTAAGTGTTAAAGGCCAGGAGCCTGATTTGTGTACATGTAATTATGCACATTATTAATAAATGATAAACATCTTTGCGTGTGGACCGACCACGATGAATGAGTGATGGGGGAATAAGATTCTACAAAGCCTGGGTAAGGGAGAGGGGGTTGAAAGGTTGGAAAGAGGGGCTAAGCTTGGGGGCTTAAGCCCTTGGGAATAATAATTTATTATTATTCCAAAGTACTATGAAAATGTATATATTTTATCCTAAGTTCCTGGAAAGGGGAGCGTGTGCAAAATGGGAAGAATTCAGCCCCAGGGAGACATGTGTCGACCTTGGTGCATGAAATTAAAACCAGAGGAATAAGCGATGTTGAGGGTTCTACATTCCTCCATCCATCACCTAAGTTCAGGGTTCGACCTTACATTCACCATCCTCCATCTGAACTCGTGGGTGTCCATGATCGACCTCTGTCTGGTGTTTGTTTTCAAATCCCTTACCTAGACAGTTCAATCCTCTACGTGAGATCTTTGTGCACCCTTACGCAGTCCTGAAACTAGAACCAAGAAGTCGTCTTGTCTTGCTAGTTGAGAAAACTGAAGCATCCCGTATTTTCCAAGCCTTGTTATGTTGTAGCGTATGTCTGTCACCAGTTTCAGAAAGCCCGTATTTGTGTTTCTCGTGGACTATTGTGGTTGCACAATGCTTGATTGCGGGTGGCTTGCTAGCCAGTGTATGTTCATTTTGAGCCTCGTAGTTTCCCGACTGCGTTGGAACTTGAGTTGAAGGAAACAGGTTGTCTGAACAGTGTGTAACACTCTCTCCAACTGAGGGAGGTGGTTGCGGTTGAAAAGAATAGGTCGCTAGACCTGTGAGCGACTCTCTCCAAGTGAGAGAATGTGTTGAGGAAGTAAGAACTCCTGGAAGGGGTCCTGTAGCTGCTACATAACTTTGAGACTTCCGGTCCAGTTTGTTGCTGAAGCCCAAGGCAAGGGAGGTTAGCAGTCGAAGGATTGTCTTGGTGACAGTGAAGGTGTATACTCTTGGGGTGGGACAAGCATGTGGGGAATGAGAGTTTGTGAGTAGTGGGCATAAGTGGCTCCTAGGAGAAAATCCTTCCTCTGTAACTGAGTGTCTTCCTGTTGACCTTGCCTAGCCTAGGATTCCCTGTCCAGTGGAGCTTAGTCCCAGCTCTGGGGTGATCTATTGCTGAAAGTGATGAGTAGCACAGTCTAAGGCTAGGAGGTTTGTGGAAGGTCTCCACACAGTTGGTGAATTACATCTAGTTTCAAAGATAAGTATCAATTTGTGCTTAATATTATGTTTTGCATGCCTGTGATGCTTATATGTTATCATGTATTCTGTTGTGCATATCAATTATTGTTCATGCCATGGATTATGTATGCTAGCAACAATTATGTGCATACTCTGTGTTAATGTATTGAATTCATTTAAATGCATGTTACATAAGTGTTATTCTGCAGTAACATTACTCCTGATGTGGGTTGACAGCCTGAAGAATGTTACATTTTGGTATTAGAGCTTGAAAGGGATAAAGTCATAAGTGTTGGTAGCATTTCCTGACCTTTGGAGGGCCGGGGATGTTACATTTTGGTATCAGAGCTTTAAAGGGATAAATTCATAAGTGTTCGTAGCATTTCCCGGCCTTTGGAGGGCTGGGGATGTTACATCTACCCTTATCACCAAACACATACATCCATGGTGACATTGTTAGTGGTTATGAAAACACATAGCCTTACCTGCCAAATTACTTTGTACATGGTTAAGTCTCTACTACCACAAATAACACGAGAGGCCCTATTCTCCAACCCCCAAACCAAGGCTAATGTAATAGAATTCTCCCTCGAACTTGACCCATTGTACACGAAAAAAAATTGTATGAATATCTACATACTTGATGCACCTCACTACCCTCAATGATCACCACAGTAAGACATAGTGTTGATGGCCTAATTAGATATTTCCAACATACTTTTCCACCATTAAATCAACAACATATTGACACCTATATGCATGACAAACCTCATCCCTTACTAGGACCATCCAACCTGTATGGACATCATACCTCCTATGGACCTTCATTTCCCTACGAACCACATGCCTTATATGCATTACCACCTTGTCACACACGCTCTATAGGCCCTTGATCACCAATGTGGAGATGGGCATGGCCTAACTTAAACTCATTCTACATTAACCCACATCTTAGTCACCCACCACAAACATAGGTGACCAATTTTTCTTAGGAGAGCACCATTTTCTTATTAGGTCAGGGTCACATCCCCCAGCACCATTCAAAACCAAAACACTAGCCAACAACCTAACCAAGGATACAA
>JASDQU010191478.1:0-14303 GCA_032191745.1 Picea mariana
TCAAGGTTAAGGATAGTTTGTTAGAAATAGTTCCCTTATGTAAAAGGCTTATTTATTATCTGCAATAAATTCTTGAGAAGAACGACTGTAGGTTGAAATTTTGTCTTAGAATTTCCTACAACAAAAAAGTTGCATGTTGATCTATAGCATAAGAATTATAATTTGTTCCTTCCTGGAATGATAAATACTCCCACCTAAGTGGGAATATATTGACAGGAAATGATGGAAATATTTCAATAAGAGTGGTAGAATGATAGAGATATGTCGTAAGGAAATATGAGTCCAAGATCGATGAGTTGAATTGTTTTATATAAGTGCATTGTTGTCTATCTATTTGGGTAGGAAGAACATCTTATATTTGTAAATGACTAAAATGGCAGAATCCTATTAAGGGTGGCCTAATATCAAAGAACACGTGAAGTAGTGATTGTAATGTTTACTCAGAGTATGGGTAGTTGGAGCCTTCGACATTTATGATAGTTGTTTACATGAGGGCCGATACCCTTATGGAAAAATTCCTTGGGGATAAAGGAATTGCATATAGAATTGATAGAATCCTTGGAAATACTAATAAAAGACTAAACCACGTATGTATAATTCCTCATGTTCAGAGGAATGACGAAAATTTTAAGGTCAGTTTACTTGACCTGTATGGGATGGAAATTTGTACCTAAAATAATCTAGTTAAGTGAAATCAAAGAAATAATCCTCTTGGGACCATTTATAATCATCAAAGGAGGTAGAGTGATATGGGCATATGAGCAAATTTATAAGCTCGTAGTTGTATTAAGAAATGTATATTCCGATTAAACTAAAGGCATGCCTATGCATGTAAATGCAAGATGAGACAACTGGAATATAGATGCATTGTAGGCATGAGTAAAATGATTGATGCACAAGTATATGATAGAATGCATATGATAATGAGTAAGAATGTATGTAACATGCAAACAAACCTAGTATAACCTGTGATGGGTTGTAAAGTATGGTCTATTGATGGGAAATTTAACTAACGATAAATTGATATCAGGAGGGAAGTTAGAAACATAAATAAAAAGTCTGACAATGATGTTTTCATATAATCCTATGAGATTAAAATATGTAATAGATCAATGAAGGAGTTGATCCAAAATATGGTTAAGGGAGTGCTTGGAAATTCCCAAAAGGATGCTAGAGCAGACAACATCCAAAGAAGGATGATATCCATATAGTATGGCTTAATGTATTGATCCGAATTTATGAGAGGAACAAAATGAATAACATATTGAATACCATAACAAAAAGATATGGAGAAAAACAACATATATCCAGTGAACAATAACTTCTATTGAATAATTAAAATAATTTGAAACTGTAAAACTATAGGACTAAAACAACTTGCTCGAATGGTGGTATCTATCTCTAAGAAGTGATGTCGCTTATATGTGCATCCGTTTGAGAAGAATGATTATAATGAGGCTCCACATTCCTTTTTAACATTACTCATGAATGCCAAAACCCTAGACATCCAAAACCTAACCCTAGGAGGTGAAATGAAAAATTTTATGTGGGCCCTGATGGGTAAATTGGTACCTCAACTTCATGGATTCTTACTTTTGCATACAACCTATGTTTTAGGCATGTGATATCTCATTGGAAAAGTCTTTTCGAGAAATGCACATTCTTCCGCCAAACACCGACTCTCTCTACACTTTGACTATGGCAGGCCAAAAAAACATTGTTTAGGTCCCCGAGCCCCAAAATGGCCTTGGAATTACAAAAATATGTAATGACATGAAAACTTCAAAAATAAGCTAGTTGGAATATATGGGAGGCCACCAATATCCACCTGGATGTTTTATAGGGCTTCAAGACAGCCCTGGAAGTGTAGAACCCACAATTACAAAGAAATGTCATCATTACAAAGAAACATGTTGAACTAAAAACTGTCAATATGAGCTAGTTGGAATAGGTGGGAGACCACTAATATCCACATGGATCACTCCTCCCCCTTAGGAATTAATGGTCTCCATTGCGTTGAGATCCCCCATAAGGTGAGGAAAATTCTACTGAATTTGGCCTCGGGTGAGCCACTTTCCTTGGTGCAGGAGTTGCCCTGCCTTAACAACCCGATAAAGATGGATCCTCTGATGGTGACTGCCCTTGAACTATGTGTCCACTATCTAATCAGTTGATGCCTATTCCATGTATTCAGGGTTGAGTTCAATTGGTTTCAATTATTCTCCAATCTCCGAGGTGTCCAATAATAGTGGAAAATATGGTTGAAGGAAGTCCACACTGAACACTGGGTGCAAACCAAGGAAGGGTAGAGTGTTGAGCTCAAAAGAATTTCTACGTAGAGCCTTGGTGATAGTATAATTCCCATAGTGAAGTGGGCAGAGCTTCCGATGTGGTCCTGTAAGGTTCTCTTTCTACAATGGTAACCAAAACTTGTCTCTCACCTGAAACTGGTGCGGTACCTGGTGTTGATCATGGCACTGCTTGTACTTAGCATTGGCTTTATTCAAAATCTCATGGAACTGTTGGTGGATGTGCTGAATCCATTCAATGAATATGTTGGATTATTCGGCCTCCGATTGAACATGGGAAGGTTCTTTTTTTGTGTTTGCAAGAGGTATGGAAACATCAATGGGACCCAAGGGTTGGAATCCTAGCCCCACCTAAAATGGGCTATGGTTGATGGAGCTATGGAGAGCCTTGTTGTAGCTGTGTTGAAAATATCGAAGACTCTCATCCCATGTACGTGGATGCTTAGATTTTTACATGTGCAGGATGTGCACAATCATTCGATTGATGACCTTTGTCTGGCCATCGATTTGGGGGTGGAAAGAAGTGGATTTAGTGGGTTTGGGGTCCAACAGTGACCAAAGACTTGACCAAAATTTGTTGAGGAACTTGGTATCCCGATCTGAGGTGATGGTCTCTGGTATCCCAAAATGGACCCATTCTTGTTTGAAGAAGATATTGGTAGTATCTGTCATTGTGATTCTCTTCTTGCAGGTTGTGATAATGACCATCATCGAAAATCGATCAACCACTACAAATACACAATCATTGTCATTTTTGGTGGATGGAAGTTCAGACATGTAATCCATCGAGATGGATTCCAAAGGCTGCTCAGGAGTAGGAAGAAGGGTGTATAATCCTTGCTTCTTGATGACAGGATTGAGGATGGAACATGCAGTGCAAGATATGATATACTTGTTGACGTCTTGTCAAACTTTTGGCCAATATAAATGTTTTTGTAGAAAGACCATAGTTTTCTCCATGCCAAAAAGTCCTGACATTTGAATGTAGTCAGCCTCCCAAATCATCTTTGCACGCTCTCTTGTGGGAACATAGAGGTGATCCAGATGGAATAACAGTCCATCCTAGATGTGAAAATAGATGACATTCACACTTGTACCCAAGAGCTAATAGGTGATGGTGAAGTGAGGGTCACACTGATAAAGTTGGGTCCACTCAGATGCCTCATGTCCATAGGAATGGAGCATTGTGGTTAGTGCAACAACGGTAGGGCATATGAGGCAATCAAAGAAATGATTTATTCTCCTAGTTTTATACTTGATGTTGAGATGGAACTGTTGTAGGTATGTGGACCACTTTTGATGGCGGTCATTTTGCAACTTCCCCTGTGTCTCTATGAACTGCAGAGGCTTGTGATTAATGTGGATGATTGTCTTCTTTCCTAGAATGTAATTTTTCCATTGATGACAAGATTACACAATGGAATGCATTTTTTTGTCATAGGTGGGGTATTTATGGACAGCACCTAACAGTGTCTCACTATGGTATGCTACTGGATGACCATGGTGAGTGAGAAATAAACCTACAGCATAGTCAGAGGCATCAGTCTCAATCTTGAACGGTTGTTGCAAATTGGGTAAGGAAAGTACTAGAGATGAGCACAAGTGGTTCCTGAGATCATCAAATGCTTGTTCTTGTGCCTTCCCCCATGTGAAATTTTCCTTGCCACCGCGCTTGGTTACTTGGCTGGGGGCCCATGCAATATGGGAGAATCTCAACATGAACCTTCAATAGAAGTTAACAAGTCCCAAGAAGCTTCAAATCTTGGTTAGTGTGGTCGGGGATGGCCAGTCATGAATGACTTGGATATTAGCTGGATCCACATGTACCCCATGCTCATCAACAATGTAGCCCAAGTATTGGACCTTATTCATGCAAAAGGATCATTTTTCCAAGTTGGCATATATCTTGTGCCACCGCAGAGTACCCAAAAACTATTGAATGTGTTGCATGTGCTCCTCCAAAGTTCTACTGAATATGAGGATGTCATCCAGATATACCACCACAAAAGAGTTGGTGAAGCATATCAA
Organism: Picea mariana; assembly: GCA_032191745.1. Lineage (NCBI taxonomy): Eukaryota > Viridiplantae > Streptophyta > Pinopsida > Pinales > Pinaceae > Picea > Picea mariana. Next base: position 4,338 of record JASDQU010191478.1, read on the forward strand.
TACATCATTCATCAATCTCATGAAATTTCTTGGTGCATTTGTTAAGCCAAAGGGCATGACCGTCCATTCAAAGGGACCCTCTTTAGATTTAAAAGTTGTCTTCCATACATTAGTTGGTTCGATGGGAACCTAGTGGTAGCCATACTTTAGGTCAATCTTGATCAAGAACTTTCCCCGCTTGAGTTGGTCAAGAAGGTCATCAATTTGGGGAATTGGGTAATGGTTCTTGACTATGATTTTGTTTAATGCTCTATAATCCATGTAGAGCTACCAAGTCCCATCTTTCTTCTGCACCAACACAATTGGGCTTCCATGAGGGGAGGAGTTGGGTCATATGTGCCCCTTTTTAAGTAGCTCTTGGATCTGGAGATTGATTTCATCATTTTCCATCAATGAGTGATGATAGACTGGTTCATTAGGTAGTGGCACACTAGGGGTTAGATCAATTGGATTCTTGAATTTCTAGTGCATCAATATCCTAGTGGGTAAGGAGAATATGTCTCAGTATGCTTTTATGATACTATACACTTGCTTCTACTACAAAGAGAGGATTTGTGTAGAGGTCACAGATGCAGTGATGAACTTTTTCTAACTGCTAGAATGGATAAAAAGGAAGATGAACTTATTGGTCTATGAAATGATCTTACTGCATTTCTTAACAGAGATTAAAGAAATAGTGGTAGGCAGGACTACCTATGGTATCCTGTACAATTTTCTACACAAAGTAATAATAACACTATGGGGTCTAGACTCATACATGACATGTCATTTCCACAAATATGAGTGGCCTAAAAGAACATCACAAACTTCAAGGGGAGAAATATCACACAATACCTCATCTTTGAAGGGATTGATGTTGTACGACAGATGACATTGTTGGATGATGCAAAGATCTTGTCCTTGGTGAAGTCAACCGATTTTGTAGGGTTGTGGGTGCAATGTTATCGAAAGGTCCAACCAATTAACGACCTCTTCTGAGATTAGATTCTTTTGATTTTCGCTATTGACAATGAAATGTAGAAGAGTCCCATTTACCCACATCTGTGAGTGAAAAAGGTGTTCCCCTTCCTTTGTTTCTTCTGGTTTTCTTGGTTGGAATTTGGTGGTAGTGATAGTGGCATTGGGCTGGACATCGATGATCCACTTCCCACTTTCTAGATTTGATTCGAAGTCACAATCTACCTCTGACTCGAAAGAAGCTTCTAGCTTGGCCACTAGTGACTGATTGGAGCAACATTCTTCAGTGTTGTGCCAAGGGATTTTATGGTATTCACACCAGTTTCTTGTGTCCTTCTTCGAATTCTCATTACCCTTCTTGGGTTACATCTTGGACTGGTTGTCTTGAGAGTGACCATATTTTATCTATCCCTTGTTTGGTGGGTTGGGACCACCTTTTCCCTTCTTCGACTGTGAGGAATTTGAAGATCCAAACTCTCTCCTCTTCTGCTTAAATGTTTTCTCGATATTGACAACATATGTGTAGGCCACACCTAATGATGTGATGTCTAGAAACGTCATTTATGTTTGAATGTATCTGTGAAAAAAAACATGATATTTGAGCACCATATGTTGTTCAAAGTCTTTGATACCCAATTTGGTGCACAGAGTATGGAAAATATTGGTGAAATATGGTATTGTTTGGCCCCTTTCTTGACGCAACATGATCCATCTTGTGTATTGGTCCTTGTAGCTTCCAATAGGGTAGTATTGTTGTTTAATGGAATCCCTGAAGGAATCCTAGGTGGGGCAACTACAAATATTGTAGATTCCTCTCTAGACATTTTATTAGAGTATGTATCCCACCAGTCCTTAACATGGTGGACAACCTTGAGGAGTGAAAAAGTAATATTTTCCCTATCGGTAAAATTGTGGACTGAAAAAAACCCTTCAAGCAAATTCATCCATTTATGTACAACATATGCATCTATCAGTCCTTCAAATAATAAAATATTAAAATTTACTTGTAACATGAAGGGGGTTGCATGGCCGCTTCATGAATATATGTCTCTTGTGGGAAGCCACTAAAGGATCTATGCACAGTTGTCCATCATCTTGTTCCTTTGTCGTACAATGGATTCCTAGAAATGGTTTCTAAAAGGACATCACGCTCCATCATATTTCTTCTCATCCCCCATTATTTGTGGTCGGGTTCGACACCAATGATCTTGCAAAGGATCCACTATTTCGAGTCCCAAGTTCTTGTACCCAGACCTTGTCGGGGACATGCACAAAGAAAAACAAATGAAGAGTGAACCACTATGATAACACTGATATAGATTTATGAGAGGAACGAAATGAATAATAGATTGAATACCATAACACAAAGATACAAAGAAAAAAAACATATATCGAGTGAACAATAACTTCTATTGAATAAATAAAATAGGTTGAAACTTTAAAACTACAGAACTGAAACAACTTCCTCGAATGGTGGTAGCTATCTATGAGAAGAGATGTGAGTGTTGCAAGCATCCCTCTGAGAAGAATGATTACAATGAGGTTCTAGAGGCATTTTTAACATTACTCATTAATTCCAAAACCCTAGACATCCAAAAACCTAACCCTAGGAGATGAAACACCAAAAGTTATGTGTGCCGCGATGGGTAAGTTGGTACCTCAACCTCCAAGGGTCGTAAATTTTCTACATGAACTTCGTTTTAGGCATGCAGTATCCTGTTGGAAAAGTCTTTTAGACAGCTACACATTATTCCATCAAATTCTAATTCCATTTACAATTTGACCATGGCAACACAAAAAAACACTATTTAGGGCCCCAAAACAACTCTAGAATTACAAAAAGATGTACTGACATGAAAAATTCCAAAATAGGCTAGTTGGAATAGGTGGGTAGCCACCAATATCCACCTGGATTTTGTGTAGGGATTTAGGACAACCTTGGAAATGTAGAACCCACAATTACAAAGAAATGTCATCATTACAGAGAAACGTGTTGAACTAAAAATTGTCAAGATGAGGCAATTGGAATAGGTGGGTGGCCACCAATATCCACCTAGATCATGTACTCAAGTAATTATGGAAGGGAATAAGGTAAGGGTTCTGTTGATAAAGGTATGTTGACCAAGAAATACTAGGCATGAAAAGAGAGATTGGGAGTGGTTATCTTATTGCCTTGGGTAATGTTGTAACTACCCATCTGAATTCTAATTTGTGGAATACTTTTGTAATATCAAAGGGAAAGAGTGGCCCTTGCTGGATGTTTCAATGTAGAGAGGGAAACATCATTATGAATTATGAATCAAAGACTAGTCATGTGATTGAATGTAAGCTCTCACTAAAAAATATCAATGTGTATGGATGACATAGAAAAATGTGAAAACAATAAATTTGCATGTTGACAATCGATATGTGTATATATGTATCTGATTGAGTGTTTTATCACACAAAGCAATAGGAATGTAGGCGAGTGGGCTAGTGCAGTCTGTAGTAGTTGAGATCCCCTATGCAGTTCAATGTGGCATTATCTCCAAGTGCAGTTGGAAGGAATCCAACGTTGGAAGGCAGGTAAAATTTTGGTGGGGGCACTGAAGTAACCGGTACGCCCAGATCTCAGGCCCCATTTAGATCAACGACCTCAAATAATTTTGGGGCCGCAACATGCTTGGACATTAAAAATCCTTGAGTGGGATGAAATCCTAACTATGGTTTCACGGGGAGGCTACGTGGTGGAAGAGGGTGCATTTTAGGCCTGAAAGAGGTGTGGGCCTAAACCACTTCCCACGGCCCTGAAATGCACATGCACATATGATGCCTTATCCAATAGTGATAGGTGGCTTCTCGATAGTCATCCTGCCGCACTCCAATCCCGAGAGGAATTCAGACAATAAGAAAAGTATGACTTTTGCAGCCCAAATCCATCTTATTATTCAGTGCCCAATCCAAGAGTGATACATGGTCTCCCCCTAGTCGTCAAGTTTCTTCTCCGATCCTGAGATGGATTCAATTAATGAGCAAGGACTGGTAGCTAAAAAATCATCTCAGTCCATAAATGTAAAGTTTGGAAGCTATGGTTGAGGGGGTAGGACTGTCAGCATGAGGTAAAACAATGGATGGTGTTTCCTACAGGCCCATACCGAACCTGATTTGCATTTGACAGGAAAGATGCACAGTTTGACATAAGGTTGCATAAACGTAAATCTTTGAATGGGATTTCCATATCACACTCTTGGAAGTTTTGGGATGACCTTAGTATAAATAGATCAGTTCAATATTTTGTTAAGTTCGTCGATTGGTTAACCATAGCTCCCTACTATGTAATTTTTGATGGCATAACTGTTCTCTGGTTATGTATCAGAATTGAGACTTTCACATTAATAGAATTCAACTTATTTCATATTCTTATGTAAAATGTGTTGAAACACCCATGCATGGAGGATCTAGTCGAGGGTTGTGGTTGTATTGTAATGTAGGTTTGATTATAATGCTGTTGTGACCTATTCCAGTACTTTCCCTTTGTTATCTTATTTCCCCTTATGATGAAATGCTCATGCATGGAGGATCCATATGAGTTGTTGTAGTCGCATGGTAATGGAGGTTTGATTATTATGATGTTGCGACATATTTCAGTGTCTAAAACTTAAGTTCAAGAGTTCTCTTGTGCCTAAGTTTTTCTTCACCAAGATTCTTGAAGGTTGGATGCCCATGGAAAACCTATCCACCTTTCTCACTAAGTCTTCCCTCTGCTCACTTTTAAATCTAAACCACCAATTGAATTTAATGAGGAACTCATTTCTCTATGCATTGCTTGTCCAATTTCTGCATTAAAACATTCTTCTATTGAGTTTTTTCCATTTGATGTCCACTCATAAACAAACTGTTGGCATGTTTATAGGTAGGTGTGCTTGTCATTGATGGAAAGATCAGAGTATGCAATGATATAAAAATAGGGACAGCGTAAGATTACAAGAGATAGTGCAGAGGTGCACGAAGAGTGCAAGAGTGTGCATGTTTATTTGATGGCAAACAAGCAGGCAAGGAAGATCAGCAGTGCAGGGATAATTGCATGGAAAGATCAGAAGCATAAACTCCTTTTCGGAGTTTCAGATACCGAGAGATTGAGAAGTCAAGAGTCAAGACTCTTCAATATAGGAGTCCCGGAGTTGCAAAATCCGGAATCCCAAAATCCCGAAATAGGCACATAAACAAAGAGTTTCGCAGATTGGGAAATAAAACCATTTTAGAGTTTTAGATACTAGGAGATTGAGAAGTCAAGAGTCGAGACTCTTCAACACAGGACTCCCGGAGTTGAAAAATCTGGAATCCCAAAATAGGCACATAAACATAGAATTTTGTAGATCGAGAAATAACTCCATTTCAGAGTTTCAGATACCGGGAGTTGGAAGAGTCAAGACTCTTCATCATCAGGAGTCCCGAAATCATGAAATGTGAAACGCCAAAGTCCCAGAAGAAGGAGGAAAGTTTCAGATACCGGGAGTTGAAAGAGTCAAGACTCTTCATAATCAGGAGTCCCGGAATCACGAAATGCGAAACGTCAAAATCCTAAAAGTAGGAGGACAGTTTCGGATACCGGGAGATGGAGGAATCAAGACCCAGAACTCTTCATTATAGGAGTCCTAAAGTGCCGAAACACAAAATTGAGAAATGTAGTTTTTGAATAAGGCTGTGGTTATAGCCAGTGGTCGCATCGTCGAAGAGCTATAGAGAAGAGATCGAATAGCTAAGCTCCTTTTTTCGGAGTTTCGGGGATCGCGACTTGGAGAGTCGAGATGCCTCGCAACAGGAAATAGTGAAACCCGAAGTCATAAAATTCAAAATCGTGAAATGTCAAAGACTCCATTTCAGAGTTTTGGATACTGGGAGTTGGAGGATTCAATAGTCAAGACTCCTCATCATAGGAGCCCCAAAGTCACGAAACCCGAAGTTGTGAAATGCGAAATCGCGAAATGTCAAAGACTCCATACCGAAGGTCCGGATACCGGGAGTTGGAGATGTCAAGGACTCTCATGACAGGAATCCCGAAGTTGTGAAGTGTGAAAAGCCAAAAAGTTGATCTGACTCCATTTCGGAGTTTTGCAGACCAGGAGGTGGAGTTATCAAGAAATGTCACATCAAGAATGCCGAAATCGTGATGTGCAAAATCACGAAGAGATATGGACCTTCGAATCATCAAGAGTGTGGACCATTGATCTGACTCCATTTCAGAGGTTTGGATATCGGGAGTTGGAAGAGTCAAGAGTTGAGACTCTTCATCAAAGGAGTCCTGAAGTTCTGAAATGCGAAATGCTGAAATACGAATTAAATGCAAGATCCTACGGATCCAATCCAACAGTGCAGGTGAATTTAAGTATGATCGGAGAGCTACTGTGGAACTTCAGATTATAACTACTAGAAACGACTGATGGTTTTTGCTAGAGGAATCAAACAAGCTTCAGTGTGATTGCTAGAGAATATGAAGAGGCTCGAGGAATCTTCCAGTGGAATGAAGATTATTCTTAGAGGTGGTTGACAGATGGAAGAGTGTTGAAGCCTGTAACTGCAACAGAGAGGACTAGCTCAACTTTGATAGAGAAGACGAAGGGTCTGAACTGCCAGACAGGCTAAGGAATCTCGCCTGAACACCTAGTGATGATGGACACATGGATCTAACTGCCAGATAAGATGAAGAGTCGCAATTATGATCAAGCAGAGCACTCGACATGGAGAGAGCATGCAGAAGCATGGAGAGATAGCATGCACAAGTGGCACATAGACTATAAGTATGCATAACAGAGAAGAGAGGGGTTGTTGTTGTTGTGAGGGATTCAGGAGTGTAGAAGGAGGAGTGTGTAGCACCTGAAATACAGAGAAGAGGAATGGTGCATTGAATGGACATGGCACATAGAGCATAAAAGGCAGAAGCACAGAAAGTGCAAGGCATGTGTGTAGCAAGACAGTGAGACACTAAAGGAAGGTTGAGGTGCTCTGGTAGAGAAAAACAGAAGATCAGGAATTGTAAGAAGATGCATACAGAGAGACACTGATACAGGAGAATAGAGAAGCATAGCAGAACAGTGATAGCCTGGTAAGCCAATGATAAATATTGTATCACTGTGATAAATTTATAGATAGCAAAATTTATATATTAGGGTGGTTGGGAGGCACTAGGGAGGACTATTTTCCTTAGAGGTTCAAGTGGGTGCTTGAACACAAGGAGTGGTAGCTTCCATCTGGTTGTAGCCAGAGAAACTAGGGTGTCAGGGTGGTGCAAGGGAGAATTGTTGTTCTCTATTATACAGGTTGGTGCTTGTGTGACTGGAAGTTGGTGCTGGAACACTTAGGGAGTTGGTGCTTCCTTTTAGTGGGTGCTAGAGAAACCAGGCAGTTGGTGCTTCCTTCTAGTAGGTGCTAGAGAAAATAGAGAGTTGGTGCTCTCAACAAGTTGCAGCTTGCAATACAGAGGTTGTAGCCTCAAAATGAGTTGGAGCTCATATGTATGATAATGTACATAATGTAAAGATTACTTATGATATAAAGAAGAAGAGGTTTTTACCCTTTATGGGTTTCCTCAGGAAATATCTGTCTCTGTATATTACATATGTGACAATGATGCTGAATGTTCTATTGCTTACTTCCCTGCATTATTGTGATTGTCATTAAAATGCTCTACAAAGAATTTTAAAATAAGCATAATTGTTTAAGCACGGTAACAACTGATTCACCCCCCCTCTCATTTTTCCAACAATTGGTATCAGAGTCGGCCCCTTTTATTTAAGGGTAGATCCTAGAGCTTAAACATGTCAAGCCATGAAGGAAATTCAACCAATAAGGCCTCTCTGTTCAATGGAACAAACTTTGCCTTCTAGAAAGTTAGAATGAGAACCTATATAATGGCTTTAGGTGTAGATGTCTAGGATGTGGTAGATAATGGTTATGTAAAGCGATTTGTACTAGCTAATAAGGATGACAAGCTAGAATTTAGCTTCAATGCTAAGGCTATGAATGCTATCTTGAGTGGGCTTGCAAAAGCGAATTCGTAAAAGTTATGCACCTAGGAACTGCCAAAAAAATGTGGGACAAACTCATTAGCAGTTATGAAGGTAATGAGAAGGTAAAGGATGCCAAGCTTCAAACCTACAGAATACAGTTTGAATAGCTGAAGATGAAGAAAGATGAAACTATTGGAAAATACTTTCTAAGAGTAGAAGAAATGGTAAATGCAATGAAAGCACTTGGTGAAAAAATTGAGGAACCTTCTTTAGTTCAGAAAATCTTGAGATCTCTCCCAGATAGGCTCAACCCGAAGGTCTCTGTTATAGAAGAACTTAATGATCTAAAAACCTTGGATTTTGATCAACTTCTAGGAACATTGACTGCATATAAAATGAGAATAGTTAAAGATAAACGCACCTCCAGAGAAGCATCATTTAAAGAAGACAAGAATGAGGATTCTGAGCCCAATGAAATTGAAGCAAAATTTGTGAAGAGATTGAAGAAGGGATCAAGAAAATACAAAGTTAAACTTCCTTTCAAATGTTTCAACTGTGGTAGGATAGGTCATTTTGCAAAAAAATATCCCCACAAAAGAAAGGATCAGACATGTGATGATGAGGAGAAGCACAAACACATAAATTTCTTTAAAGAGAATAACTTTAAGAAGAAAAGTCTTTGCGTGAACAATGATGATGATCCTTTAGATGATGAAGAAAATGACTCCTCTATTGAAGATAAACTAAATGAATTCATACTTATGGCCAAAGAGGATTATGATAATAAAAGAACAGGAAGTGATGCTAATGAAGAAGAAGTTGTGGTTGACATGGAAGGAGAACTGATCAGTGCACTGGAACAGATTGACACACTAAGAATTAAGAACAGAAAACAAAACAATTGTTGATACAGTTCAAGAAAGACAGTAAAGAACTTGATGAATACCTTGTCCTACTAAAAGTGGAATTAGAAGAGGCAAAGAAAATCAAAGACATTCTGAAATGACAGTTATCAGAAAAGAAGGCAAGATGTGAAGCCTTAGAACATGAAGTAGTGAAAACTAGGAAAGAGATGGAGAAGTTTCAAGCCTTGTATAATCATAATCTGTCAAGTATCAAAGCCTCAGAATGATTATCCACCATTCTAAATCAACAAAGGAATCCAAAGCTGAAAACTGGCCTGGGTTATGAAGAGGGATCAAGTAGTGGTAAGCCAAGAAATGGAGAACCCATCAAGTTTGTCAAATCTAAAACCAATGACAACAACAAACCTGCAGAAACAAAGGAAGACAATCAACTGCCCATGATGAGTAAAGAAAAAGGTGCTAGGATTGAATCTGTAGAACAAAGAAATAATGCACTCCCTAGATGTCATTAGCATGGAAGAAATTGATTTTCTCAAAGAACACAACCATTTTCTAGGTACAAAGAATTTTTCTATGGCTAATGTTTCTACTATTCTAACTTTGGTCACAAAGCTGTAAATTGTTCCTTAAGACTTAGACATGAGAAATTAAGATTTCAAAGGAATAAATACTTGCCACAACAAAGAATGATACAGCCAAGTAACAAACCTTCACAGATTGCAAATTGCCAAATTAAGTCTAGAGACATCGAACTAAGGAGGTCAAGAAATAATCAACAGTCAATGAGTAGACAACGCTGGAACAATAATTTTGACCTATTGAACAATGAGATTGAATGCTACATCTATCATAACTAGAGACATAAATCTATTGACTGTCGATTAAGGAACTATGAACCAAATTTGAATTCCCCTGCTAAAAATGTCAAGGTTTGGAAGAAGAAAGAAAGTGACAAGTGTGGATTAGTGTTGTCAGCTCAAAGACAAATGGAACCTTGGTATATAGACAGTGGATGCTCCAAACATATGATGGGAGAAAAAGGTAAGTTTCTATCTCTAAGTGAAATCAAATCAAGAAACGTAACCTTTGGAAATGATGCTCTAGGTAAAATAAAGGGTAAAGGGATGGTGAGTTTAAGTAATGGAAAAGGAAAAGCA
>JASDQU010191480.1:0-11600 GCA_032191745.1 Picea mariana
ATATATATATATATATATATATATATATATATATATATATATATATATCTTTTTATTTTTTTTATTATAGATAAGTGAGAAGGCGACGGAGACAGTGGAGAGCAAGGAAAGAATGGCAAGCTCTGAAAAACAGTCGAATGGGATTCAAAAAAGGGTTATAGGGATAGTCAGGACTGCTGAGTGTTGCACGGTCAAATTTCATGTTGTGGAATTTTTGAGTGCAAAATGTGTAAAATGGAAGAGATCACAATGGGGCAGTTCAGCGGTCAGTTTTTATATTTGCAAAATTCTAGCAAAGTGGCTAAGTATGGAGTAGGGAATTTGTTAATTTCATGCGTAGCAATAAGATCGCAAAGGGGCGCAGGCACAGGAAACAATGACTACGAACTGAATGTTTCTTCAACCCACCAAACCGACGATCCACCAAAGAAATTTGAACAAATGGTGAAGTATGGAAAGCGGACGGACGGGCTTCAAAATCGAGTGACATTAGTTCCACTAAATATGCGAGGACCCCATGATTAAATTGTATTTCTTGGAATTTTTCAGTGCAAAAATGTGCACCATGGAAAAGGGCATGATAGGTGGACCGTAATACGGAAGAGGGTATGATCTAAGAACGGTTGCCAATTTGTATATTGCGGAAGTGACAGTACTGTTCGCAGGCCATGGAACAACAGAAGTCCAATGTAGAGACCGCCTAGCGGGAATTCGCGGTTGGAGAAGTTTCTGGGTATGGAATGGGGAAGCGTTCGGTCAGTGTCGTGATAAAAGAGCACGAGTGCAGCTGTGAACCCGCAAGACCGCCCGTGCGCTGAGCAATGTTGACCTGACTAGCACGCAAGCCCGGCTGTCAATTTGTATATCGCGGAACTCTGGGTGCCAGTTGCGGGACAGGGAACAATAGAGGGCCAATTTAAATAAAGGGGAAGCGGTCGTTGGAAATGCGTGAATCCGCGAAGCTGCGAAGCAAGGCATTTTCGGGAGAAAAATGATTAAGTAACCAAGAAGAGAAACTAGACGGAATAAAAGAGTGGGAAAATAGAAAGGCAAAAGGTAGTTTTCGTAAGCGCGAATTGGTTTCAAAGAATCCCCATTGTTGCAAAACCATGATGTTCTACTAATTGTCAGCAAATGCGTTGTTTAAGATTAGATTTTATTGCAACGTGTGTGTAACTATGTTCTTGATACATTCTTCCATGACTATAACATATTAACTTAACTACTAAACTTCATTTTCTACTAATTGTTAGCAAATGCTTTGTTGAACATTAGATTTTATTGGAATGTGTGAGTGTAACTACGTTCTTCATACACTCTTCCATGAGTGCAACATATTAATTCAAGTATTAAACTTCTTTCATTATGCGTTGTTAGCATTAAAACTTAATAATTGCATGTCTAGAAACAAGAATAATGATTTTGTTGCAACATTGTACATTGGTATTGCTATGTTTAATGATAGGTTGAGTATCTATTGTTCTGTGTACTACAAATAGCACCTACACTTCCGCAATATACAAATTGACAGGTGGACTTGTGGAGATGACTCTATATAAAGTATGGACATGAGATTTTATAGAGCATATGTGGATCCCTCATTCAATACTTAAGCACTTTTTTGATCGCGGCTTCGCGATCTGGCAGGCTGAAAATAGAGTCTTTATTTTTATGTGTCCTACAAATAGCACCTAGACTTCCACGATATACAAATTTATAGGAGGATGTACATGTTGCTTGGCTGAACATTGCATTTTTATTGTTCTTGAACAAATGCGGATACCTCATTCCATACTTGGGCACTTTTTGGATCATGGGTTCGTAGCTTGGCGGGCTGAAAAATTGAGTATCTATTGTTCTGTGTCCTACAAATAGATTTTATAGAACATATGTGAATCCCTCATTCCATACTTGGGCAGTTTTTTTATCGTGGATTCGCAGCCTGGCAGGCTGAAAATCGAGTATCTATTGTTCTGTGTCCTACAAATAGCACCTACACTTCCGTGATATACAAATTGACAAGCGGACTTGCGGAGATGACTCTCTATATAAAGTATGGACATGATATTTTATAGATCATATGTGTATCCCTCATTCCATACTTAGGCACTTTTTGGATCGTGGGTTCGCGATCTGGCGGGCTGAAAATAGAGTCTCTATTGTTTTGTGTCCTACAAATAACATCCAGACTTCCGCAATATAAAAATTGACAGGAGGACCTACGGGCTGCTTGGCTGAACATTGCATTTTTATTGTTCTGGAACATATGCAGATACCTCATTCCATACTTGGGCATTTTTGGATCGCGGGATGAAAATTGAGTATCTATTGTTCTGTGTCCTATAAATAGCACCTAGACTTCTACGATATACAAATTGACAGGCGGACTTGTGGACATGAGTCTCTATACAAAGTATGGACATGAGATTTTACGGAGCATACGTGGATCCCTCATTCCATACTTAGGGACTTTTTGGATCGCGGGTTTGCGGCCTGGCGAGATAAAAATAGAGTCTGTTGTTTCGTGTCCTACAAATACCGCCCACACTTCCGCGATATACAAATTGACAGGAGGACTTGTGGGTTGCTTCGTTAAACATTGCATTTTTATTGTTCCGTAGCGATCCCGTATTAATTCCATATTTAGCCACTTTTTTTATCGGGCTCTCGGGCTAGCTGGCTGAACATTGCACTTTCATTGTTCCATGTCCTCCGAATAGCACTCGGACTTCCGCGATATGCACATTCACATATGGACTCGAGGGCTGGTGGGTTCAAATTTTCCATTGTTTAGGGATGGCAATCCCTATCAACTATCCAACATATAAAAAAACATTATTTTAAATACTAAATTATTAATATTACATATTGATATTAAAGAATTTAAGCAGAGGACAAAGCTTGTCCATTTTGGTGGACCGACTGATATAAAAATTTTCGGACAAACGAGCAATACATAGTAAACATGTACTTTTATAAAGTATGGACATGATATTTTATACAGCATATGCGCATTCCTTATTCCATACTTAGGCACTTTTTGGATCATGGGTTCGCGGCCTGGCAGGCTGAAAATTGAGGTTTTATTGTTCGTTGCCCTACAAATAGTAGCCAGACTTCCGCGATATACAAATTGACAGGTGGACTCGGGTTGGTTGGTTGAACATTGCACTTTATTGTCCCGTAGCGATCCCATATGAATTCCATATTTAGCCATTTTTTTTATCGGGGGCTCTGGGCCTGGCGGGTTGAAAATTGGGCCTCTATTGTTCTGTGTTGTGCAATACCACTCCCAATTCTACAATATACAAATTGACAAGTGGACCTGTGAGCTGGCTGGCTCAACATAAGATGGACCAATTTGAATTTTAAGGCCCTCTTGTGCATATGATAGCACAATTGCACTCTGCACAGTATATATTCATTGATTTCAAATTATTCCAAGATATTAATTTTTCTAAGTTCATCGAATAAGCAAAAATGCCAAAACAATGACCAATTTGAATTTTAAGAGCCTCTTGTTGCTATGATAGGACAGTTGCACTTCGCACACTATATATTCGTTGATTTCAAATTATTTCAGAACAATAATTTGACCAAGTTCATTGATCAAGGAAATCTGCTAAAGCAAGCCACATAGTACATTTGTATCATAGCGCCATAGAAATTATCAAGCAGATCTATTGGCCAACTGGCTAAAAAAATCAATTATATTGTTCTATGTCCTCCAAAGAACAATAGGAGTTCCATGGTATACAAATTGACAAACAAAGCAGATAACCAAGAACCAACCATACTTAAACAGGCTGCAAGCAAGTTTCCAGAAGGTTTCATAGAGCAGAACCCATCGACCTTTGCACCAAACAATTTGATATACAAATAAAAGACATCGTCGCATTCATTTTCTCTTGCATCTGGTATATGTTCCCAGTAGAAAATAACTGGGAACATGCGATATATGGGGATTATAGAGATATGGGCCAAGTACAACAAACATTCATCTGGATGTTGAACAAATGTTACAGAGACAGATGAGGTATTTTCGTTTCCTGCCGAAGTTTGATATATATATATATATATATATATATATATATATATATTTCCCTTCTTCAGCCGATATGAAAAATTGCATTTTCCTCATTCAAGGTGAATTTTTTGTGTATGCGAAGCTGCCGCAACATGTAGACACTGCTTTCATTTTTCTGTAGATACGTTTCATACAACAACTCTGCCAACTCAGGAAGCACATTTTGTAACATAGGTTGCATAATCGTACAATGCACGGATGTGTTGCCCACGGTTCGGATAACAACATTCACACAATGTCCATATATATATATATGGACATTTTTCATCGGATCGCAGACAATCAATGGTATCATCACTTATCAAAGCAGAGGCAGAAGCAACGGAGTTGCATCTTTCACATACAGGCTCAAAGGGGGTCGAGTACACATTGGTTGCAACTAAAATACCTTCAACCTGGGAATGCAAGAAAATTGATTAATACATTGAACAACATAATACACAACTGCACCCCCCCTCCCCTTTAAAAAAAAATAAAATTAAGCAGCCGCAAAAATTTGTTGAAGGCTATTTCTATAAGCAAACTGGGAATGTTTTTGCGAATGTATACGCACAACAGTTGTAGAGTTAGCTAGTTTCTTCAGATCCTCTATTATATCTGCTCGCAACTCTGTTACAAACGTTGCCTGGGTTGTCTGAAAGATCCTTTCTCTAGCATCCCTTTTCTTTGCTATATTTTTGAACAGCATAAGTGGAATCTTCCCTCTATGCAATTGTTGTTCCATTGACGAAAACAAATATGAATATGTATCGAACAATTGTAGCTGCAACATGGAACAGTGCAATATTTGTGTAACTTATCCGACATACATGCACATGCAAAAGTAAAGGACAAAATTGAACATGAAAAGTGGTACCATTGCCTTGTCATTGTCGAACTCTCCATCCTTTATATGGAGAATGTGTTGCGAACCAAATTTTCTTGCCATTGTGACAGCATCCCCAATCATTCCGATTGGGTAAATATCAGTGCTCTGTGCAAGTTGGCTGATAGTCGAGTCCGGGACGAAACGATATTCTGAACAAACAACAGGAGTTTTTTCCACAATGCATGTTTCGTTGAGCGAAATAATTTGATCGCAATCACCACGGTCATATACTGTTTTGGGCAATATATTAAAATATGTAATGGATATCTCATTATGTGGAAATATCTTTTTTGCATGTTTCTGGACAAGTTGTGGACGAACATCCAGTGTCACTATCATCATGGCGTCCTTGTATGTCATGTCAGCATGCATAATGGATCTACTTTTGTTTTCCTTATCCAAGTAGGTGCTATAGACAACCATTATGTCATCGACGAACACTTGTCCAGTTTGGCGGCTATTCAAGCCCTCTATTGACAGTACTTTGGATGTCACAACTCTAGACCTAATAACATTTTTTTGAATAGGAAAACTAAAGTGAATGGTAGTGTGCTACAAGTACACACATATTTTTGATGAACTATGGAGCCAGAGTTTCGCAACCACACCTCTTAGTCTGCGGAACATGCAGCACGTTTGACGTCTCACTTGTACTTGTTGATACTTCTTGCGAGCTGCAAACCATGTATTGCAGATGACATCAGCATATCCGCCATGCCATAGATGAATATATATCCCAGCAAATTTGTTTAGTAAACATAGTAAGAGCAGAGCATATGCATCTTTACCTTTGGCCTTGTCGGTCTGCCGATGTCTGGGATGAGTGGCTGCTCATGCCCATGTCACTAGCCCAACTTTTTCTGATACAAGCATGTGCAAATGAACATCAAGACTAAACAAGCATATGGATTGTATATTGTCCATCGGAAGGACCAAGTAACCATAAAATTGTATGCATCTGAATTTTTTAACTGGAGAAATGTTTAACAGTAAGGAGGGCGTGAGCACAGGGCACCATGGCCAATCTGTATATCGCGGACCCCCGAAAGCCAAGGGACCAATCTTCAACCTACCAGCCTGGCACCCTCAATCAAGAAAGTGGGTAAATATGGAAGAAGTTAGAAGCACGACCACATATGTGAATCCATTAGTCCACCAACCAGCGCACGAAGGAATTTTCGGAAAGCACACTAGGCATATGAATTACAAAACAAAAGGGATAATAGAAAATGGAAAAATTAGAAATAGGGAGCGCAGAAAGGCCCATTACTGCAAAGTCGTCGTTTTCAAGTCTAATATTATATGCCCCCACCCAGCTTGTATATTTAATTTACCAGCGCACTTGGTATACCTTTTAGAAGATTGCACCACAGAACCCTCTGTTGTTTCACAAAACGATTCATCTCCCTGTCCAAGCAACATGTTTTTTCCAAGGCAGCAAAACCGAAGATGCAATGGAAACAAAGGCAAGTTAGTATGAAGACAAACATCTAAAAGAAAGAGAAACAACTCTATTTACCCACCAAAGAGTCCTTGGTCATGTCCAGCCATTTTGCTTGTTTAAATGCAGCAATGCATCCCAAACACAACGGACATGAACCAACTTAATATGCAGGAAGGAACGCATGTAAGCAAGATAACTTACTATGTACGAATGCACGCAACTAGTTTAACACATATATAGATCATAAATGAAATACAAAACAGCGCAATATGAAACAACATTACAAGAATGCACCTTTCTATATCCTCTTCAGCCGATGTAGTCAACACTCCCTCGTTTTCTCCAGCTACTCTGTTTGTTTGAATGTGGGAATGCACAAAATTCAATGAACATCAATGGAAGCTGGTATTCACCGGAGAACAAGCAATATGTACACACAGCAAAACTGGTTGAACGAACAGTCTAGAAAGGCAGAAATATGAACCTTTGCGCTTCTCTATCCATGGTTCCAAACGCATATATTTTTTTTCCCTGGCCAAAATATATTACAAGGCACAAAATATCACGCAATTGCATGGACACAACTAAACGATTTCTAGTTTTCTCTGGCAATTTATCCAGATATGCCCTTTAACCATGTTCTTTATCCTCTACACAAACTATTGTGCCCACGATACAAGTTCTCAGTTTTTTGTGGCAAACCACCCAGACATGCTTCCAGACATCAAAATATAATCTTGCAGAATCTTTGTTGCACATATCATATCTCAAGCACAACACAAATTCTATCGTGCGCACACCAGTCTATTTAGAGGAGAAAGAACATGTAATGTCATATCCGCACATCTGACCATACATGGTTTATAAATGTAGCCTGCATACATATGCTTTATTCCAACAAAAAAACAGCGGATACTGTAACTTCACATGTAATCCTCCAATAATTTTGCATGCAACTATTTTATTTCATGGAAGGACTGGAGCACCAACAAAATCTCACAAAATAACAGATATCGGCCTCAACAGACATGGAAAATAACACAACTGCATGTCCACCAGTGGGTGCAGGCGCTGAACACCGTAAAGCGCCCCAAAAAACCAATAATAATCCAAAAAAAAAAGAAAAAATAAAATATCTAATGATCGTCGCTACACCCCAACTCTGCAACGCCAAATCAAACAAAAGAAAAACGCAAGGACCAAAGCAGCCAGAAAGTACGAACAGGCCAAACTGCACCCCCAGGGCCCCAAAGCGCAAACCACAGCCAAACAAATAGAACCAGCAACCCACGAACCAATGAACCAGCACGAACCACCGAGCCAATGAACAACATATGTATCTCCAACGATTACGAAACTACAGCCCAAGCACAGAAGGAACCAGAAACATACAAGGAACATGTGACTACAAGTAAGCAAACATTCTTACTTGCAAACTGCAAACACTGAATAGCAAACAAGAAATACAAAATGAAACTATGGCATCGAAACTTACTCTGAAACGATGAAATGCCGAGCGAAACAACAACAAGCAGCAACAGACAAACCAACGAAGAAGAAGCACTCACCGAACCAGTAAACAATGTATGTAGCTTCAACGATTACGAGGATGAAACATACAATGGCAACAACCAACAAACCAGTGAAGAAGAAGCACTCACCGAACCAGCAAACAATGTATGTACCTTCAATGGCAGAACAAGGATGAAACATACAATGTTTGTCGAACTGGCGGTGGACAAACAAGACTGTGCAAATTCACTGTAACTGTATACAAAATTTCGAGGAAAAATGTACTCCGAGAAGCGTATTTACATAAACATTTAAGACTGCTAGGTTGTCTAAGGACCTCATGCTATGCAAACATTTAAGTTGTCAGGAGTGTTGGAGGATGTCACGTCATGTAAACGTTTACGTTTTCAGGCTTATTGAGGCATCTCGGAATAAGTGTCAATACATTTAAACAAATATACATCCGCCAAAGACGCCATAAACTTTGGAATTCTCAATCACTACAAAGCTTGGATATCAAAGCATTTCAATATGCTTAGTATATATGAAAACTTACGGATATATTCGCCTAGCAGAAAATGCTAATACAAACATTCCAACTAATGCTAGCATTAATCGACCTTCAAGCAATCTAGAGGAAAAATATAAGATTAAAAAATGTTGTCTACAAGAAAAACTTTGGATATGTTGCCATATAGTACATTGGGAATAGTGAAGCCGGCAATAAGACCTCCAATCTCTTATCCAACCAGATCAGTACATATATGTTGTTTTTTATTATATAAAAATATATGATTTTAATTTCATAGCTCCAACAATAAGTATTCTGCAAATATTTCGGGTCAAAAGACAAACTAATATGTAGTCAACGCATTATCGATCGCTATAGTCTCTCTATTCCTATGGCAGAGACTAATAAGAGTGTGCAATTGTTATAGTTACATTATTAATTTCACTACAAATTTTGATATATTCATTTTTGATATATTCATTGCATTGCAACTTAACTTATGTTAAGTTACATGGAAACTTTTGTGATCATACTCCAAAATTTACTATTTTATCTAATTGATTTGGACATTAGATTTTTACTACATTGTTAAAGGGGTATTTTTGTTGTAATGTAATTTAACTAATGTTAAGTTAAATCAAATATTTATAAATTCACTCATTTTGAATTATTTTCTATTTTAATTGTTTTTCAAGAATTGACGGATTAATTCTCTTTACATGGAGGATTGGATTACTAATAATTACAATTATCCCAATGAACATGCAATTACATATATAACTATATAATTATAATATTTTACGTTATAAATTTTAACTACATAAGAGAATTAGAAGGCGAATATATATATTGTTTTATATTGGTAAATTTATATTAATGACCTAAATATTAAGGATAGGGTATTATTGAGTTATATTAATATTAGCTATTAATTATTAACTATATTTTTGATCGGTTTTAATAACTATATTAATTAAATTCATTAATTATTTTATTATAATTAATGATTTAGAACGTGAAATGGATTAATGGAAATGTTATTGTTTATTGGAATATAGTTACGACTTGCGCTATGGATAAATAAATTAAAGCGCAACCCCAAATTAAAGTAGATTAAATAATTACACCCCATTGCGTTACTAAATAAAAATCCTTGGAATCAATATCACACCTTTAGGAGGTTTTGATGATTTAGTTTCTATTTTTGCGTTTAAGATGTATCACTTTATATACATTTTTATGAAATTGAATTCAAATGCGCAAATTTTAAAGTTACTCTATGACTATCTTGATGAAATTTACATTTTTGCATTTGCTTATTAATTGATGTTCGGTTTATTTGAGGGTCGTTACAAAACTTCCAACCAATTGATGATATAGAGTAACATCAACTGGATTGGAGTCATCATGTCTGTATGACTTCAACCCAACTTCCAAAGGAGTTATCTTTCGCTTGCAACTGAACATGTTGAACTTCTTCAAAATATCCCAAGTATACTTGGTTTGTGACATGAAAATACTATCTTCCTCCTGTCAAACTTCAATACCCAAGAAATAATGCAACTCAACAAGATCTGTCATCTCAAATTCATCAATCATATGTGACTTAAACTTCTGAAACAGTTCACAATTGTTCCTTGTGTAAATCAAAATCATAAACATATAATAAAACAATTAGAATATCTTGACCTAATTGAAGAAAATAATGATTGGGTTTATATGAACTCTTAACTAAGCCATGATCCTGAAAATACCTAGCAATCCTTGAATACCAAGCTCTTGGTGCCTACTTGAGACCATACAAATCCTTATTTAACCTACAAACTCGATCTTCTTTTCCTGAAATATCAAAACCTTCAGGCTGCTCTACATAAATTTCTTCATCTACATGAGCATTTAAGAAAGTTGAGTTGGCATCCATATGACAAATTATCCATTTGTAATGTGCAACCAATGCAAGAGCCATTCTGATTGTGTCTAACTTGGCCACTGGAGTAAAGGTTTATGTATAATCACTTCCTTGTTTTTGTGCATATCCTTTGGCAACTAAACAGGCTTTATGTTTATCAATTAAACCATCTTAGTTATACTTAGTCACTTTATGTTTATCAATTGAACCATCTCAGTTAGACTTAGTTGTATACACCCATTTAGTATCAATGACATCATTTCCTTTTGGTAATTTGACCAAGTCCCAAGTATCATTCTTCACCAAGGAATTAAACTTTGTTTCCATGGATTTATTCCATTCTTTCTTCTTTGATGCTTGTGCATAATTATATCAGTCATCCATCCTCATTACCTTATCCATAAGTGCAAAATTCAAAATGGAACTTTGTGATCTAGGAACTCTTTTCTCAAAATTTATATCCATCATATCACTTTCAGGATGACCTCTGATTAACCACTTGGGATTCTTCTTATCTTCATTTGTATTAGAATTAGATTCATTTCCCATGACTACTTCATCCTTACTTAATTCTATCTGTACATGTTCTGGCTGATAAATTCCTTATTCATCAAACACAACATCTCTGCTTATTATAACCTTGTTTACTTGAGGATCAAACAACATGTAACTTCTTGTTTCAATACTATATCCAATAAAAATGCACTTTACATTTTTATCATCCAATTTTCTCCTCTTTTCCTTGGGAATATGTGCATATGTAATGCAACCAAACAATTTCATATGTGTAACACTTGGTTTGTATATGGGCCATGCTTCTTCTAGATTCAAATTCAATATTGATCTCATGGGCCATTTGTTGAGAGTGTAAATTCTTGTGTGCACTGCTTCAGCCCAAAATTCATTTCCAAGAGACTTAGTTTTTATCATCCTCCGAGCCATTTCAACTATGGTCATGTTTTTTCTTTTCGCAACTCCATTTTGTTGAGGAGAGTAGGGATTTGTAAACTCTCGCTTTATTCCATTCTTCCAACAATAATTCAAAAATTCATTTGATTTGTACTCTCCCTCATTACTTGTTCTTATGGTGAGAGTTTTCAAACCACTTTGTTTTTCAACCAATTCCTTAAACTCAAGAAAATGAGTAAACACTTCAGACTTCTCCTACAAAAAATACACCCAAGTCTTCCTGGAATAACCATCAGTGAAAGTGAGAAAATAACATGTATTTCCAAAAGACACAATTGTCTACATTGGACCACACAAATA
>JASDQU010191481.1:0-12003 GCA_032191745.1 Picea mariana
GAGATCGTGGTTTAAATTGTTTCCGCAATAATAGTAGAAGCGATTCTGTATTTAACATGTTGTGGTAGTTGTTAGATCAGGAGAATCGTAGGAATACATTAATTTGTATCGAAATTTCTACAAATATAACCTCAACCATATGCAACCATGTACCATGTATGTCGACAAGGGCCTCCAAGAAATGCCTTAAGCATGTGCCATACCATCTGAGATATAAGCTTAAAAAAGCCTCATAAAAATCATACCTTTACTCATGAAGAAGACCTGAAGCATATCATCATAGGCCATGTTGGTGTAAATATATGTTTAGTATATTACACTCATTTATATGTCAATCTGGGATTCATAATCGAAAGATTTGTTACACTATATGTGCCGAAACCAGGTAACCTATCTATGTCTGTTATATCTAGATCAATCATGAAATAATTAATAACATAACAGTCTGTTTCTAGAATATCTGAATGCTTCAAACAACTTTAAACTCAAAAGATAAAACTGATAACAAAACTCTCAAACAAACACTTAATTGAGAAGGATCTTGCTTAGATGACAAGTCTATTCATTACAGGATCATGAAATGAAGACATGAACTTAGATATTGCTTCTTGTAGCAATTAAAACAATAATCAACAATCCACTTTATTCACTCTTAGAAAGAAATCAATCATAACTCTATTAATCCCAATCAAACCTTCTTTAATACAAGAAACATTCAATATGATTGAGGGACTTCATTATATGGAACATGAAGGTGAGAGATGAATTCTTATGGTTCCTGTACCTACTAAGAACACCACAATTATAAATTCAAAACAATAGCAATTACTTACTTAACAATCCCACACATCTATAAAAATGTTATCAATTAAATATCAATCTGCAGAAATGGAAATGGAATTATCTACTCTCTTCAATGTATAATCATTTACTCACACTGATTCAAATTCAAATAAATATGTACTGTACTTAAAATGCATTTAAATTCATTTTCAAGACACAACTATTAAGTGTTCACATTCACACAATTGAATTACAACACACAAAGACATGTACAAGGAGGTTTACCCTGGTTGGGATGATGGGCCCTTGCCGAACCAACAAGGTACCTCTAAAGAGATTGTAGACTAAAATGCTTTACTCATGCTCATGAATTACACACAATATCATTTGTATTTGTTTAACTGATCAATTGAATCAACAGTTCAACATTTCATTCGACATAACAATGCATATTATCCTTCACTTACTATTTACTCCCTATCATCTACACAACATCCCTTATAAAGAAGGTGATTCGTTATAACCAAGGTCTGAGGATAATTATCAAATGGTTTCAAAATATTACAATTGGTAATTCATACCGTATCTCCAGGGATGGGATTCATCCTCATGACATGAAGTGCATGAGTGATGAAGTCTATCATGATCTCCAAAACTACCTCAAGAGACTTCTATCCAACTAACTTCTTGGAATCACCACCAGCATACTCGTTCAACATGTAAATCCTGTAGACAGAGGTTTAGTACCATATGGACACAGTCATGACTATGGGTACTAGACCAACAAAAAGGTAGTACTGGAATGGGTGCGAGACTGGTACCTGATGCAACACTGAGTTGGTGGTACTAGATGAGGCATTGAGCTAGTGGTAAGGGAATAGGTTTGTGTTGGTACCAGAATATGCATTGTGTTGGTACCAGAATAGGCGTTGAACTAGTAGTACCGGATCACTGCAGAGTACCGGATTAGGAGGAATATCGATAACGGATCAGGTAGGGTACCGGATCTAGTGGAGTACCAAATCAATGGAGTACCGGATGGAGCTGCTTGATTAAGAGTCAAAGCAATT
The DNA here is from genome assembly GCA_032191745.1 of Picea mariana. NCBI lineage: Eukaryota > Viridiplantae > Streptophyta > Pinopsida > Pinales > Pinaceae > Picea > Picea mariana. The sequence continues at coordinate 1,854 of JASDQU010191481.1, forward strand.
AGGAGCATAAATAATCAATCATTTAATCCAATTTAATCAAGGAAATCAAACAAATCATGCTTTAACATAGGTTACCTCTTTATGGACATGCACAAGGTCAAAAAGTAGGTTTGTGGAGGAAATGGTCAATCATATACGCATATCATATGTAAAATAGACTCAGATAGAGGATAATATAGGATAATAGAAGTGTCAAAATGGAGACTCAACATTTCCCCCATGCTAAAGTCATTGCATGTCCTCATGAAACAATATAAAAAATGATACTCAAAATTTTTCAAAACTGAACCATTCCCCATCATTTATCTAGATGTAGGATGTTGAGACTAGAATCTTCGCTCCTAAGTTCCTTCTTAATCACCTTGGTATATTGGATCAAACGTAAAACTTTGTTGAGTTTAGCAAAGACCTCTTATTGTGCATGTTGTAACCTTAGGTTACAATATTTCAATTGTGCATTCTCTACCTTAATGTGCCTATCCAACACTTGGTGCTCTGTAACTCCTTGTTTCACATTCTCATTTTGTTTTGTCAGCTTCCCAATCTTCACTATCAATTGTTGTTTTCTCGGAGAATTGTCAGGATCAGATGTGGGTGTTTGTTCAATCACCTCCTCTCAGGATTCCTTCTCCTTTCTTAGAACTCTCAAGGTTTCTATCACCAACCCCTCGGTCTCACTAATTGTAGCTCCATAGCCACTTTCTTTCTCTGGGGAAGTCATAATATCAATAGGCTCTTTTGGAAGAGAAGGCATATGTGGAACTATTATTTGTTTGGCCATGCTCCTTGTGGTTCTTCATACAGAAAGTGAGACTTACTCAAATTTGATGATAGGGGTGGAATTCTCCTCAAACAACTTCCTCTTCTTCATTTTAATAGTAGTAATAGGCCTAGAAACTTGTTTCTCTTGTGTTGGTTTGATTTTCACCTTAGAGGACTAAAGTGTGGGTTTTGGAGTCTGTCCTTGCTGAACATTCTCTATTTCCACTCTTGAGGACTGAGGTGTAGGCTCTGAGATTTGTTTCTTTTGGGCCTTCCTCATTTTAAGCTTCCCCTTGCTTCCACTTGTCATCTTATGAGTTTCCTCCAACTCACTAATTAGCTCTTGAGAAGGCACAATAGCTTCTTCAGGGGTCTTTTCCAACTCCTTGACCAATTCTTCAGGGAACTCAATAGTTTACTCGGGGACATCATGTGAAAATTCTTGTTGACATGTTTTCTTCCTCTTTCTCCTCTCACTTTGTAGCAGTTGATATTTAGGACTCGAGGCTAGACTAGGTTCTTTAAATTGGGCATGCCTCTCCTTCTTAGATGTACTGGGATCCTCTAGGATTCGTTTTTCTGACACACCCTTCTTTTGACACTTTTTCCTTCTCTGAATGTTTAGTTCATGGGTCTTTCCTAAATTGCTAAATGGCTCTGGTGATAACTCAATGGTTTCTTCAAGAGCACTATCTGATCATTCACCTTGCCCAAAGTCATTCCTTTTCTATCTTTTAGTTTTTGGAATCAAAGTTGGATTTATTTTCTGAGATTGGGAGGCTTTCTTCTTTTTGGATGCAGTGGGCTCCTCCACAACAAACTTATCTTTCTCCAATTCATCAATAGGATAGGATGAGCTAGGTGTAGCAATGGCTTCTTCACCCCCTAACTTATTCGCCTTGTTTTTCTTTGTCTTTATGCTGGACCCCTCATTGTGTACTTCTATTTCTTGTTCTTCTATAGATTTTGACGTTCCTTCCTGAGAAAAATTATGTTTGAGTAGTTGTTTCCAATTACTGACTTGTTTTATCAAGGCATGGACAACCAAAATTTTCATTAGGCCATGGTGATGGAGGATGGTTTCAGTTTTCTTGGAAGATGATTTAACTCCTCTCACCATTTTATTTAAACTCATCCAGAGGAAGTGAGGAAAATCAATTTGTGGTCCTCCTTCAAAATGTGACAAAAGTTTCAAATGGTACAGGAAGGTTACTGCATACCTCCCTTCACAGGTGAGAAATATCTGCAAACTAATGAGAATCATCCAATATTCTTCTTTGATGCAGCTTTGAGGAGTACCCTTAGTCCAATCGGGGTCCTGATGCTCTGGCCTAAGAAATGTTTGACAAATATTCCTGTCAACGATCACCCCCTTGAAGTATTTTTCTCCATATGAAGATAGGCCTTTAGCCTCTGCTATGGTGGCCTCCAAAATCATTAACTTAATATCTCCAAACTAAACAATTTCTCCATCATATGTATGTGCAAAAGAAAGAGAGACTCCCTCATGATAGCATTTAAATTTCTCCAAAAATGGGACCCAGCCGGCCTCTTCAAATCTCTCCCTACAAGCTTGATATGATGGTGTTTCCCTATATAGATAGAACACAGGCTCATGCCTATCAACCCCCGTGCTAGCTTAAAACAATTCTTTAGGCGTATGAGGAAATAGAGTAGAGGATCGAGGGTTGAGTACCGGATCAACGCAGACCGTGATGGAGTATTGGATCAACATAGACTGTGATGGAGTACCGAAAGAGGATAAGTATGAAAAAATATGAAGGAATGATATCACAGTGTAAATGTAGGTGGTGTGACAGTAAAAACGGTAAATAATGCTCATCTAGATGGAAAATCCATCCAAAGGAGCGTTTATAAATTAAGATTTGGTTTACAACGGTCACATCCAGGGTAATGATGACAATGTAATATAGGTCAAATTCATGAATAAATTATAGACTCGTATGAAGGTTGGCATCAGATCACGTTCACGAGAGTGTTGGAAAATGATGACAAGAGATGTAGTAGTTATGACCGGAACTCACAAGTATGAAATCGTCTAATGTCATTGAAATCATAGTTTGACATGCGTAAAGATGTGGCTTAATTCACTCATGTCACGATGTTGGATCATGGGATTATGATGTTTCTCCACCACACAAACGGAAGGAATGAAATTGATCTTGTTAGAGATAAAATTAGCTCGTACTCTCAATCATTTCGGGTGTATAGGAATGATTTCTTCACAAGGGGATGTAGATGAGGACTTGCAGATTTCATGGTAGGGAGTGTGCCATAATTGAGAGTAACCACATGTTTAATACATAATTAGTCTAATTCCTTAATAAAACAAAAAAATGTTGAGTTTATGCATCCTATTACTTGAAGCATTTAAATCGAGTAGCAAAAAAATTGAAATTAGGATAAGGACTACCAACACCTCATTACCAGTACCAGCTCACCTTAGTACTAGATGAATGCAGAGTTGTGCCCAGTACCATAATAGCATAGGCCTTCTTCTTTAGTACCAGATAAACGCAGAGCTTCTCCTATAGTACCAGATGAACGCAGATTTTTGCCCAGTACCGGATGAACGTAGATTTTTTCCCTAGTACTAGACGAAAGAAGATTTTTGCCCAGTACCGAATGAATGCAGAGCTTCTCCCATAGTACCGGATGAACATAGAGTTTTTCCCTAGTACTAGATGAACGCAAAGGCAAACATTGTTTGTAGTACTGGATGAACGCAGAGATTTTATCCAGTACCAGATCATCACAAAATTGTATTCTGGTACTCAAGGGGAATTTGACAAGGTACCTGGTGGTAATGCTCTGTAAAATGGAACTTTGTAGGCTGCACTTTGTATAAGTTTCTGGCATTTTTTGATGCTATTGAAGAGGACCTGTGATCCGATTCTACTGAAAGACCATGTAGGTGAAATAAATACCAACACTTGATACAGGAAAGTTGAGTTTGCAGTGGAAGTGTCATAAAATAAGGAAAATTAATTCAATGACTGGGCTCTAGGCTCTGTAACAAGAAGGTACTATGTAGCTGGATGACCACATGTTGAGATTCAAAATACTTTTATTTTGGAACCAATTTGATCACTACTTTTGTTGCCACTTCCTTTTTATTACAAAAATAATAATCCTAACTACTACTTTTCAGTGGATTTTTCTCAAGCCTAGATTAGAATGCTCGCCGGTGTTTTCAATTTTAAGGAGTCTGAAAAAATTAAAGAAAACTCCATCTACTGTCCCATGGATTTTTCTCGATCCTGGGTTAGTTCCTTCTCACCAATATTTTCAATTTTTAGGAGTCTGAAAAACTTAAAGAAAACTCCATCTACTGTCCCATGGATTTTTCTCGAGCCCAGGCCAGTTCCTGCTCCTGGGTATTTTCAATTTTTAGGAGTGTGAAAAACTTAAAGAAAAATCAAAATGATCTACCATGGATGGATAAAGGGTAGACCTACACCTGGAAGATGTCCTTCTTATTCATTTATCTACATGAGAACACAATCAACTTTTTTGTTTATGTTAGTAACATCAAAAGTTCCATCTAATGACACACCTATTTACAAATATGTACAAAGACAAATTAATTCACACAATCAAACTTATTGTGGTGGATCAGTAGGAGGAGAAACCCCCTTGCTTACCAATTGCATCCCGTAATTCTAAAGAACATGTTTGACAAAATCCTTTTTGGATAGAGTCTTATGATAAACCTTTAATCGATGTCTATTTACGACAAATGAAGTCTGATTCTCATCAATATTCTTTATCGTAACTGAACCATTGTCATAAACTGTATCAACTTCATAGGGTCCCAACCATATAGTAGACAATTTACCTTTAAAATTATTGAACCTACTATCATACAGGAGGGCCCAATCACTTGATTGAAAAGACTTCATCTTGATGTACTTGTCATGCCATTTAGTCATTTGTTCTTGTATAAGCGTGGTCCTTTGGAGAGCATATTGTCTTATCTCATCAATCTCATTTAACTATAATAGCCTCTGATTTTTAGCCTCATCCAGATCCATCCCTAGTTGCATGGAAGTCTTGAAGTTTTTTACTTGAAATTCTATGGGAAGCAACTCCTGCTTCCCATATACCAACTCATAAGGTGTATGGCATGTTGTGTTTCTCCAAGTTATCTTATAGGCCCATAAGGCCTCATGAAACCTATCAACCTAGTATTTGTGATGTAGTTGAACAGTCTTGGTAAGAATATCCTCTATCACCTTGTTAGTTGATTCCACTTATCCATTTGCTTGAGGGTGATAAGGAGGAGATTTTATATGTTTGATTTTGTACTGTTCAGTAAGAGCTTTGACCAAATTGGAGGTGAATTGGGTTCCTTGGGCAGTTACTATTTCTTGAGGTACACCGAAGCTAGTAAATATTTCTTCAAAGAGAAAGTCTACAACAGATTGTTCTTCAGAAGATTATAAATCTTTAGCTTCCACCCATTTGGTCACATAATCTGTGCAGACCAAGATTTACTTCTTCCTTCGAGACATAGGGTTAATGGGTCCTACAAAATCCAAAGACCATTTTTCAAAAGGTTCAATTACTACCTGAGCTTGGAGGGGCATCTCATCAACTGCAACAAGTTTTCCCATCCTTTGGCAATCATCACAGCTGGCCACATACTTCTTTGCATTCTTGAAAATAGTTGGCCAATAGTAGTTGGCATGTAAGATCTTGTATGTTGTCCTTTTATCAGCAAAATGGCCTCCACATGGACCATCATGATAGGTTTTGAAGATATCATGCATCTCATCCTCCTGAACACACCTTCTGATCACCAAATCAGACCCAATTCGGTATAAGAAATCATCATGCCACATGTAATTGGCACTTAGCTGGATAATTCTTTTTTTTTCTTGGGAAGACGGATTTTGAGGTAGCTTTTCTATTACAAGATAGTTGGATACATCTGCATACAAAGTAATGTAAGTACAAATAGAAAATAGATTCTCATCTGGAAAATCATCATCTACTGGAGTATTATCACTTGTATGAATGAGTCTATACAAGAAATCAACAACTAAATTATCTTTTCTAGACCTATCAATAATGGTGATATTGAATTCTTGCAGTAATAATGACCATCTAGTCACTCTAGCATTTGTAATAGGTTTTTTCATTAAACATCTGATGGTTTAATGTTCAATATGTACAAAAAAATTCATACCCTGTTATGTAGTGTTTGAACTTGTTAATGGCATGTACTATTGACAAGAATTCTTTTTCAATGATAGTCTAATTTACTTATGTAGGTGAAATATTCTTGCTAACAAAATATATAACATATGGAATCTGGCCTTCCCTTTGTCCTAAAACAACCCCCAAAGTTGTATCTGAGGCATCTATGCAGATATGAAAAGAAAGAGACTAGTTGGGTCCTCTCAAAACAATGGCACTTGAAAGATTTGTTTTCAAAATTTCAAAGGAGATTTGACATTGTTCATTCCAACAAAATTCAACCTCTTTTGCTAACAATTTGAAAAGTGGGTAAGCTAGATTTGTAAAATTTTGAATGAACCTCCTATAGTAACCAACATTCCCTAAAGAGCTTCTAACTTATTTCTGTGAGCTAAGGATTTTGATTTGGGAAATGATGTCAATCTTTGCACGGTCTACTCTTATTCTAATACCGGAGATGTGGTGACCTAAAACAATTCCTTCAATGAGAATCATTCTAGATTTTTCATGACTGAGGGAAAGGTTTGTTTTTTTACACCTAATTAGTACTTTCTCCAAATTGCCAATGCTTGCTAGAAATCATCCCCATACACTATGAAGTCATCCATGTAGAATTCTACATAGTCATGGGTCAAATTAGAGAAAATGGCTAAGAAAACCCTTTGAAAGGTAGCAGGGGCATTACACAAACCAAAAGGAAGAACCCTATAGGCATAGGTCCCCCATGGGAAAGTAAATGTGGTTTTGTCCCGGTCTTTTGGTGAAATTTGGATCTGATTGTAACCACTAAACCCATCTAAGAAAGAAAAATACCTCTTCCCAGACAAAGTGTCCAAGACCTAGTCTATGAAAGAAAAAAGAAAGTAATATCTGTGGGTAGCCTTGTTCAATCCTATAAAGTCCACACAAATCCTCCATTTACCATTTTCTCTTAGGAACAATAACTAATCGGGATACCCACTTGCTATATGATATAGGGTAAATGAAATTGGCATGCAGGAGTTTCTGGAGTTCTTCTTTCACTATATATTTTTAGGCTGGATTCATTCTTCTTTGGGGTTGCCTAATAGGTATAATTTGGTAATTAGTGTAAATATGATGCATACAAGTGTTTGGGTGGATCCCTTTCATGTCGGAGTAATCCCATGCAAAAGCACCAGATTTCCCTTGAATCATTTGAATCAACTTTTGTTGTTGATCTATTTCTAAACTAGCATTGATATACAAATATTTTCCAGGTCTGATTTCAACAGCCTGGATAGCTGATTTTTTCCCTTCATCTACTTTTGAAATGGTGGCTACTGTAGAGGTGGAGGGGTGCCAAATTTCCTGGAATTCAGAGCTGAAGATATGTGTGTATTTAGGAAAATATTGAGGGTATTCAATTCATTATGTATCAGCCAAAAATAGGCTTAATATTTGTTCTTCTATTTCCTCTTGAACTCCTTTTACTTGTTTGAGTGTCAACAAGGGCTTAGTACAATCCTCCTCCCCATAGGGATTATCCAACTAGAGAGTAACTTCAGTGGTTGGTTGGGCAGTAGGAAAGAGGATAAGTTTTTGACTTTGGGTGCCATTGGAAATTGTCATCTCTCTAGACTGACAACTAATAAACGCATCAACAATAGACATCCAAGGTCGTCCAAGCACTACTAGATGTCCTAGTTTGGAGGATTTGGGATGAATCACTAAGAAATTCATAGGATATTCCCAAGAGGCCAAAGTAACAGTTATATCATCTAGACTTCATGTTGGGCTAATGACTATTTTGTCTACTAATTCCAGCAAAGTCTGTGTTGGTATTAGGTGATTTAGTTGCAACATTTTCATGGTGTCAACCGACATAACATTTATTGTTTCTCCTAGATCAATAAGTGTGCTTGGAAAAGAAATATTGTTAATCTGTATGGTTACTACTGGATTTCCTAGATCATTATATTTGGATGGCATTTCTGATATAAATTTTGATAATTGTCCAACCACCTGTATAACAAAAGGCTCCTTCATCTTCCTCCCCTGATTTTTAATGAAAATATCCCTTACAATATTAGCATAAATAGGTATATCCTTGATGGCCTAAAGTAGGGGAATTTTCACATAGATGTTTCTAATTTCAGTCTCTAGATTATGTCCTAGAGGTACCTCATATTTATTCACAAGTAATCTTTCTAGATAAGGAGGAGGATTAGTTTTCTGAGGCATTTCTGCTAGGTGAGAAGTGTGAGGAGGAGTTTCTTGTTGTACAGGGGTGTTTCTTTCTTCATCTAATTGGTTATCCATTTATTCTTCTTCTTGAACTGCTTGATTATCTATTTGTTCTTCTTCTTGAACTTCTTGATTATCTACTTGTTCTTCTTCTTGAATAACCACAGTAAGATTTGTTTTATTCACAACCCTCCCTGATCTTAATTCAATTCCATTAAATGAAGCGGGAGTTATCACATAAATGGGGAAGGTTTGTACTTCGATATTTTGTATAGGCTGTGTAGGTATATTATTTGGATTAGGAATGGGTTATGCAAGAATAGGGGTAGGCCAAGGAGGGTTTGGGATATGTGCAGCTTGCAATTGTTGTTGGAGATTTGGGTTCATAGGAATTGCAAGTTGTTGTTTTAGCTATGGAGGTGGAGGAAGAGCAGGTAGATTAAATCCCGGTAGCAACTAAGAAATATTGGAAGGGTATTGTGGGTAGGTGGGAAAGGTGGGAAAGGTTGTTGGCTGAAAGGTAACATTCCCATATGTAGGCCCTCTCCATCCTTGTTGCCAAGGATGGATTTGTGGTTGTTGAGGTGACCATTGAGGATAAGACATTGGAGGTACCCATTTTTGTTGTGAATATTGTGTGGTAGGGTCTACAAACATATTGGGATTTTGTTGTCTCCATGTCCTCTTGGGGGGATATAATGTCTCCTGAGGTTCTCCCCCTCTCTTGAAAATGGATTTGAGTCCAGGTAAATAACATAACTCACTGGTAGGGTGATGTTATGTACAGAGGCCATAGATTTCAATAAAATTAATAGGGCATTCTTTTTTAGGATTCCTTTTCCTACACCGAGGACAGAAAATTGCCAAAGTAGCATTTTCTTCTTCTTGTTTTCTTTTAATTTTAATGGTATCAAGTTGGGAACTGATGGTGTTTAGGATGTCTGTTTTGAATTTTTCTAGTAGATTCCCCAATTCAATCCTAGTAACACCTCCTGGTGTGGGTTTATTAATTTTTTTTGTAGGATCCCTTACACTTTTTCCTGTTTTGGCTTGACTGCAGGAGTATCTTTTACAATACTCTACAATCTATGCAAATGGCTTTTGGTACACATCTCCAGAATTCATGAGATTTAGTACTTCAATGCAATCATCCCTCACACCTTTTAGGAATATGGTCCTAATTGTGGTTGTATCTAAGTCAAATTGCTTTGTCTTTTGGTAGTTGTATAGGAACCTTTCTAGGTAATCTTCCAAACTTTCTTCCTCAAATTGTTGCATTTTAAATATGTCATTTCTAGCATCCCTAGGTTTGCAGTAATCTTGATATTTATGGAGGAAATTCTCCTTCATACCATCCCAAGATAATATAGTGTGTTCTCATAGGCTCATAAACCACCTTAATGTTGAGTCTTTTAGTGTGGCTAGAAAGAGTTTTAGTTTTTGTGCATTATCAGTGTAGTTATAACTCCTACATAGTATATCAAATTCAAGCAAAAATGAATTGGGATCTGTTTTTGAAATACCATGAAAGTGAGGTAGTGAGGACAATGGAATATTCTTCATAGAAACATCTCTGGCGATGTCCAATATTGGGAATCCAAATTTCTTTGTTTTGTTGTTTTCATTTCCCTCTTCATCTCCCATGTCTCCAAATAACACTTTGTAGGGTGCTGGTGATGTTTCCCCACTAAGTGATGGTTTAACCACTGGGTTGTTTGGTATATATAACTATTCCAATACCTTGTGTGTTGCCCCAGTGGAAAATGCAACTTCCTATATCACTACCTCTATCTCTTTTCTTACTCCTCCTTCTGATGGGGTCGCTAATACTTCCCCTCTTTCTTGTTGTATTATGCTTTCAATCTGAACGGTGGCTTCAGATTTAGTGCATTTGGTTGTTGTTTCAATTGTTTCTTTTGAACTTTCTCCTCTAAGAATTGTTCCTGCACGAATTTTAGCT